>LUCH01002476.1:0-82501 GCA_013368495.1 Paragonimus heterotremus
TGATAATTCGGTCGTGCCTAACGTGAGGTCAATGGCGCAGTGGTAAACACGGTTGCCTCATAAACAGCGTGTCCGTGGTTCAAGTCCCGGCAGTGGCGACGATATGCACTACTGACGAGCTCTAATGAGAGCGAAACTCGACTCACTATGTTTATTAATAGGTTTTTGTTTATTGTTTTGTTCCATCTCAGTGATGTTAATCTTCAACATTTTTATTATTCAGTCTGTTTGCCGAATACTTTTAGCTTATAGACTGATCTACTAGTTGTTCATCTATATACTGTGACAACCTCGTATCTCTTCTAGTTTAGCTTGTTTTCTACCATCATTCTATTGCTACAAGTGGCAAATTTTCCAACAAAACTCTTTATGGTTATTTTCACTGTGTTTACGGAATGTTTTTCTTAACTACTCCAATGAGATGCTTACACCATATACGGCACGAGAACCCACATATGAAACTCCAGTCCATAAAATAAACGGATAATTGATAACGGATTTGAGAAGTGCTTTTGTGTTTCGAGCCTTGGTTTACTTTTCGGATACATTATTAAAATTCTTTCCTTTCGCAATTTTTGATTCACTGAATGGACGTGTCTAGCTGAAATTATGACTGTTTACATCTAGTTCATTGGTCATTCAAAATAGTGCAATACTTTTTACCCAACCTCAAAATTTACCTCCGAAGTAAGGAACTAGGTAAATGTAAAGTTTCTGAATGTTGTAGTATAACTATAGGTTAATGGACGATCGGAACGAAGCATTTGTCACGAGACCACGGAGAGTGACCAGTGTACACACTACTCAAACCTTGCTTCTCTTCAGTAGAAGTTGTATGACATACAGAGTGAGATCGATCTGCGGTCTAAGTAAGCTCGAGTAACAGTTGAAACTGAGTAACTGGAGGTTATAAAGGATACCTCACCACACACTGTGTGGTGCTCATTATTGGTCCAGAAACGAAATTTTTTCACGGTCTATTTCAAAGAAGATGAAGAGTTGAAAGTACTGGAACAACGCTCACAAAAATATGTAGGAATTTTTATCTTCCAACCTCTCTGTGTTTACTTGTAAAGATTCAGTCTCCTGTAGTTCAGTGCGCCGCAGATTAACTACCAGTCTTTCTGAATCACTCAGTTTCTAGGGTTCACATGTATTTGTCGTGTCAGATATATGTGAAATACGGCAAGGAGGCTGTCCAGGTGGGTCAGGGAGAACTGCCTTCGATAAAGGTGCGAACGAATTTGCCAACATTGAAATTTGTGAACACCTGATGGACAAGAATCACATGGTTGACACTGACCAAACGTTGGTTCTAGAATATAGCTGATGCATAACACAGCCCTGGGAAAGGTGTGCACAGTATAAATGTTCATCTACTTTGTGAGATCAGAACTGTGCAAACAAAGAAATTCGAGTATAATGAACATAGTGTTGGTTGAAATTGTCTTGGGAAAGCGAAATGTGTTGTCAGTAGATCGACCTTCAACTTATATAAACAAAATGTACCCATCAGACGTTAGAAACTGTCTCCGTCGTAGCTATATTGGAAGCTACGCTGTGTGCATAATCTCCACTCACTCTCACTCACGTTTATTCAGTTTTACTACACCAGTTTGTTTGTTGAATGTAATATAGATAAACGTGTCAGCTAACACACAACCATCCTATCATATTTGTTCGTAGCAAATTTCCAGGACTGTTTAGCCCACGTCCACTTTATTGCCATTGAGTAGTTTATTCACTGTTGTCTCCGATTCACTCACAAACATTGGGACTGGATCGACTAAGTGAAATCGTATACACCTTCTGACACACACACATATATATATATATATATATATATATATATATATATATATATGAACGTCAAGGATGATTTACTGTAAAGAAATATGGTGCCTATTTGTACCTTGTTAATTGACTCACACAGTTTTTCAAAACCAGTTGTCATAATCCGGACTTCTCTGCGGGGTTGTACGTCTGCGAGGCTGGCTATGAATATCGTACCAATGAGGCAAACACAAGCTGAGCATTTTTCAACAAACATGACATCCGAGTAGACCGCAGTATAATCTCTAAATATTCAGACTGTATGATCACTTGCGCATCATTTTCCTTCATTCCTAAGTTTGCATGAAAAAAGTTCCTAAATGAGTTTTCGGATAATCATAGTATCAGGAATGGATGCACAATTTTAAAATGACGTAAAAATTACGAAAGTTTTGTGAGATTGGCTCTCAAACGGAAGTAAGACTATCGGATTATTTATCGAATCGAAAAGAGGTTAAAAACCTTCACCTTAATGTCGTGGGTCCAAACTCAACGAGGGTATCCCTAAACAATACATCCTTTTCATTTAAATCTTATGGAGCGGACTGTGTTCAAGAGAATCGATGGATGAATATTAGTCTCCATATATGAAGTAAACTAAACTCTTTTTTGCGCAATCCGTGTTAGTGATTCTTAGCACTTCTTTACCCAATGATCCACCTTTGATCTCTTGTCTTTTCACTCGTAATAGTCAAGGCTAATTTCAAAATAGCGATCAATCGACTGCACTGTTCATTCGTAATTAAGTAACCCTCATGAAAACCTTGATATTTATCACAGTATGTATTCTGTATAGATAATATTGTGCTTAAAATATTATTGTGAAATTAGTGTCGTCAAATTCAATAAGTCCCTTGCAGCTGACACAAACCAACAAACTTTTCAATATCCGGTCCTAATGCTGCTAGTAATAACCGGTGGCAATCTCTTTTTATCATAACAAACCGGGCTTCGAGCTGTCTGTAACTTATTTGAAACCCGATTGTAGCCGAACTCAACACAACAAGAAGTGGGAAGTCCGAAGGAACATACTTTTTCCAAATCATGGTGTCGTGGAAACAAACTCACAATATTAATATGATTCCAAGTGATATGTATGGCGATATTGTAGTTAGCTTGGAAAAACTGATCAGACACTCTTGAGATGTTAGAACAAACTCAACAACACCGACTGGAGATGGGTTCATTATCTGATCTGCAGAGGATCGTTAGAGCACATACATTATACACACCAATATACAAAGGAGTCACATATTCACCACGTTTGCGTGCGAATAACTACTATACCGTTGCATCTGAGACAACTACGTTAGAAGTTGCATTATTTCTAGGCTTTCAACGCAGTCCGAAACAACAAAGAAAGTCCTTTTTTTAATTCTCCTTACCGAAAAGTAATGTGAATTAGTTAACATTTTCACGTGATCTACTCACATAACGTTGTGATCTCTATTCTGGTGCCTTTTCTTGTAGCATCTCAATGAATCTCTTATAATCCACAGCATCGATAAGAGACCCAAATTGTTTCTGATCATAAGCAATAAGGAGAAGAAAAAATATGAAACAAGTGTTGTCGGGCTGAGTACACCCCACTGTATGGTTGGACACCACATTGTAGCCAATTAATCTTGGATGCGATCATGGTGGTTGGAAGTTTAACTATTCTATGTGGTTCTGGGTACGCAGTCTCAAACCGTCATCTTATTATGACACGTTTCGTTCTTGTTCAGACTGATCAGGCAAGTGAGATTTCAGTCTTCATCAACCATACTTAGAGCACCTCTTCTTCATAGTGTAGTGGTTAACGGTTCCGGTTGCCTCTAAGGAGGTGCGCTAATTTAAGTCTTTATTTGGCTATCTGCCTGCCTCATGAATTTCACAAAACCACTCTCACAGCAAGACATCATTGTAAGCAGGCCGGCATCGATAGACGCTAGCATTCTCTGTGAAGTGCGAACGCATAATTAAATTTGACGCTGTTGAGTGGTGTCTATGAGTTCCTTAGTATGGACTCGATCAGCGGTTTCACAATTAGTCGCAACTTTTTACTGGCTTCGTGTATTAACCATTGGAAGCCAAGAAAATGGAACGGCCCGGAGTTGCCAAACTTTTTATGGTGAGGAACATTATAGATCACCAGCTGAAAATGGAATTGATTATGAAGCTACCAATCTAGCTTAGAAAGGATAAGTTAACGAAAAAAACCAAGAGGCTGTTGTGATCATTGAGATCATACCAAGTTGACCATATTAAACGCACTTCTACTCAACCACTTTGTATTGTTTTTAGCAAAACCTAGTGGGTGGTGTTCACTTAGAGACCACCAAGTACGTAAGGCTAGGTAAATCACGTTGCCAACAGCGACGCTTACAGGTCCGGTAAGCTGACGACTAGAGGAAGAAACTTCGAACTGCATTTTCATTGTGGTCGGACTTCTGCCTCTCCAGTCTATAAAATATAAGGCTGATTTGTCAACACAGAGCAGGTAGATCTAGGGTCCATTCTCTCTAGTGCTTGCTTACACTGGCTGAATGTTCGTTCACCTAGAGTGGCTAAAGCAATTTAGCGTTGTCTGTTTGTAGGACATATTAAGCACAGATCAGTGTTCAGGTTCTATCTTTACGATGGGTTGTTCTTCGTACGCAAACTCATTCTAAGATAATTGATTCAGTTAGCATGATGAGTGCAAGCGATGTAAATGGACTGGGTTACGTACGATTGTGAGCCGTCTAATCGTGAGTACGACTTGAAAGAAGCTTAGTGAAATGTTCATGGGTTTGCGACAGCTACGATCATTTGTGATGGATGTCCAATTTGCAAAGCCAAAGTCAAAGTACCACTTGATCCAGGTGACGTGCTATTGTTGGCAATGCATATAGTGCGATATCTAACACTGTACTATGGTCTATAAAGACGCCGATAATCCTCTGTGCTTCATCAGCTTGCAGCCAACTGATAAAACACCCGTTTTATCCTCCGTATCAGTGAACATCAATGAACTTGTGGTAAAGTACTTCAACAAGAAGAATACATGGCGTGTAAGAATAAGTTTCCTGTACGTCTTGGCGATTTTCATGAAGTCAGTAGACTGTCCGAGCCCATACAAATGACACTTTCAAGGCTTAAATGACAGTCGTATAGGAATATATCCAACCTGCCAGATTTTTAACCTCAGGGTAGATCAATACGATGCATAAGTCAGTTCATCAGCGATCTGCGCGAATCGTTGTGTTAAGCTAGAAGTTGATTCAAGCCTGATCAAAGAATCTAGTCTAAAGCCTGGATACTAGTCGCTTTGGTCCTTGAATCATGTCAAAACAACACCCCCAGATAATCGTTTAAACGTTTGAGCGGTACTCTTCCGACGGACAAGTATGGATGAGAACGGGATATCAGAAATCTAGCTTCCGCAATTGAATATCTGGAATTTTTAACGCAATTAATGCATTTACAGTATGAATTGTGAGTAATAAATTGGGGTAACAAAAAACGGACCACTACGGATTAAGATTTGAAGGTTTCTTACACTGTATAACTAATTACACCACAATATCTAAAATACAATCTTCGTTAACTTGGTCCTACGCCCAAAAACAAAACAATGATTTTAATATTATTCCGCTATTCCAGGGCTTTTAAGTTCGAATCACTGTTATTTGGTCCATGTTTCAACACAAGCTAACTAGCAGTATCCCAGTTTTCTGTTCTCTCTCTTCCTTGTAGGGCACCAAGCAAAGGATAGTGTAAAGCCAAATGGATCGTTGTTTCTCCTTTATATTTGCTCGATACGTGGTTTTACCTTCGCTTGTAACTGTGTAATCGTAACACGAAACTCCAAATGATGGTCACACTACAACGTGTAGGGGGCATATAGCAATTTAAGAAAACCAGAACTAACTTTATCAGAGCCTAGTATAACTGATGGGCACAAGCCTTTTTTGACTTTTCCAACAAAGTCAAGTTTTGCTGCACTCATACCGTTCGGATTCCATGGGATCAAAATGTAGTTCTCAAAGTAGACAAACTTCCATCGAAGTAATACTTTTACATTTCTCTCATGATGCTTCTTTTTAGAGTGTTTTTATCCAATGTGTCCCATACGACGTCGTTCATCTCCACATCGAACTGTCGCTTTGATGTTTTATAAGGCTTACCCCCACATTTTAGATATCACAATTGTAAAAGCAAAATTCGATACAATTCAGTTACACTGTCCCTTTACACACTGTAATGCAGACAGCAAGTGCTATGCATCTATTGTGTCCAATGAGGTATCTGTTTTTTTGTTGTTGAAAAACTTTGCAATACCAGAGAGCCGAAATGGTTAAATTTACCGTTTTCTCGAGTGGCACAAAATGGGCACTTCACACCGGGATACAAGAAGCCCGTCGCGTAAATGTATTGCGGTACCGGTTTCAGTGGTTCATATCGGACGATCGGCCTATTTCAATCACCAAGTGTAGATTTATGAATGAGAACCGCGGCGATAAACAAAGGTCAGACATTTGTATCAGGATTATTTAAGGAATTGTTTGAACCGAAATGAGACGACTTTTAAAGGAATATCTATATGATTTGTATGCAATATGTGCTTTCGTAATTTGCGATTGATGTCTGCGGGTACGGTTTGGGGATGTACGAATGGACAACTTTTATTGAGGTGATAACTCGCCTCTTACATAAAGTTTTGCTCATTCCACGTGTTCGATCAGCCTCCTTTATCAAAAAACAGCAGTATCCAATTGTTTTTATAATTATCGTTAAGCCATTTTTATTTCACCGGTCACTTCTTTCAGAGAGTGTAAATTCAACATGAAGAGCTGAACTACGAACAATATAAAACCTTCCCAACTTAACCCTAAGTTGTGCAAGAGTTCTAATAAGAGCAACAACCTTGAGTTCGAGAACCAGTGGTTCGTAAGAAAATGATGTTTTACTGTGTCGTCACATGACTAGTATAAGTACTGCAGTAGTATAACTATTTATAAGCTTCTTGTTTTGAATAGTCTTGTTCCATACAAATTTCTGGAGAAGACTTAGACCCAAGTCTTCAATAGAGTCTGTGAAAGAGAAACAAACTTTGCTTAGAGTGAACTGATTCAACTAGGCACCACAGACGTACAGGCATATCATAAGTGCGTAAGTATGACCCACCATTAAAGCTTTTACGCCTTTTTGTCAGTTCATTTCGACAAAGTGAAACGAAGTTGGTCAGAGGGGTAACTCGGACGGAACGTGGAGTTCCACAACCTATTATCCGGTATAAACGTACAACGAACAGACAAAAACAACGATGAATTTCATAAGCATTCACATCACCAGCAGAACATTCGTACAGTGATAGCCGCATTCTGTGTTTTTGTCCGGTTGTAGAATCCCAGTTCAAAAGCAAACATCCACTCTAATTAAGAGTTATACACATCAGTCCAGCAAAGCTCAACTTGGAATTCGCATACTGTCGTTTCATACTGTGATTACCCGTTCGATTCTTAGTGTTTAACTTCTGTTTACTTTTGTTTATAGGTTCATACGTTTTACAAGAGTAGAAGGCTTAAACCATTACGTTTTCTCTTTTGTGAAGTGACAGGGTGATAAACAGAAATTGTTCAACGCTTGGCAAATCTAAAGAAATTGGTTGTGAGGAAGGAGGATTGAATGGGGTGAGAAACTATGACCTGTAACGTGTCGATAAATCGAAGCAGACTATTGACAGAAACTATAAACTTGCTGGTAGGAGATAACACAATCAGCTAGTTGAAAACTTACAAAATAGGAGAACACTAAAAAACAAGCATACGCAAGCAAAGCTACATATTTGGCAACCTATGGAAATGCAGTAGGGGATGGCCATCAGAACTGTAGATCCGGATGACCCTTGCATTTGAGTTTATCAAGTAAGGTTTGAACAGCTCAACCGGGTCAACAGTTCAAACGTGATCAAACCTTAATAGAAAGGAAACTCGGGTAACATTTTCGGCTTGTCACTCTGAAGCTTAAGGTTGACAGAAGGAGGCTTTACGTATTCGTTTCTGGTCAACGTGAAGACATCCGCTAATGAGTGACCAAGGTTTTCTGTGATTCTGTCAGTTGAAAATATTTCCCGATCGATCAAGGGTTTCATTAACTCAACCAAGTTAACTATGACTGTGGAATTAGACAGTGCACTCTGAGGTGGTCAAACTGACTGGGGAGACATTCTGTCTACACAGTGACCGACAGAGTTAAAGCTCAGGTTCGAGAGTATGACTCCATAATCATTCAGTCATTATTACCGCGGGAGATCAGCTGGCAGTGGGAGCATAATTTTGAGAGTTGGGAGTTAGTTTTCCTTTTGTTGACTGCAGTTAAATAAGAAGTGACCTGATGTTGCCCGCTTTCTGAGTAAAAGTATACCTAGAGCCCCAGCACTTTCTTGTTGGAGTATCCGTGGACAATCTTTATAAGGAAAATGTCTCTTGTTATACTGATCTAAGTGACATGAGTATTGTCGTGAACGGTTTATAGGGTTTACTTGAGATTACTAAGATCAGCCGGATCCATCGCTCCTTTACCTCGTGACTGAGATAATTGCAAATACGACCGACACTGTGTCTAGGGAAGCCAATCAGCCGTGTTTCATTTTGCATTGTTCGACCAACTCATGCGATGAGATTCCAAATTATCGTCTTACAAGCATCAGACTATGAACCCAGTAGTCAACGTCAACATGAAATTTCCCCTTTATTCTAATGCTGTTTTCCTGAAATATCTCTTATCACTTACCTCATCCATGGAACCTTCGTTGCCCTGACTGGCAACATATGTGAAATTTTTACCTAAAAATTGGTTCCTAATCATCCAAAACCCGAACCTTCCAATAAAAATCCACAAGATGACCAATCGTCACATGCAGCCAGCTTGCCAGCACAGCTGTGACCAAGAACCAGTTATCACAGCAACCGAGTTATTCATTCGCACGACTAAACGCAGACCAGTTGAGCGATATAAACTGTGGTTACGACTCCTTGATATCGTTGCTCGGTGTTAGCACGAGAACAAGAATACTGAATCACGTTATTGGTGCAAAAGTAGAGTTGCCACGACAGTCCGACTGCATGATAACCCACTCAAAACGAATATCAGTGCATTTTTACATTCGCAATTATGTGCTGTTCAACTTCTTGTTGTAACTGTTGTGTTTTAAGGGGCTTGGTTCCTTGTACATGTAACTCATTGTTTGCCATCATGGGTGACTTTCTGAGGCTAATTATGCACCATTGGACCATAAGCCATTGTTCGTGTTTGTTCGCACAATGCTACGTTAACAGTCTGTGGGTAATTGAAACCACCAATTTCGTGAAGCACATTAAGGGACTATACGACCGTTTAAAAAGTGAGAATCTTGCATTTTTGTCGGAAACTTATCACATTAAAAGAGATCGTTCAGTGTGTAGACTAGTGCAGTGGAGTTCAGCGATCGTATTATGCTACTGATACCGCGGCTATTCAGTGGCAGGTGCAGGGCATATTTTTTGACAACGTACAAGCCACAAAAAGACTGCAGGAAGGATAATCAAAGTGCAGCATCACCCATAACGGTCCCTGCTACTCGATGGAACTGAGCACTGACATCTGTGGTAGCCAAGACTGTCTGAGGCCGAATACTGCGTGCAAATGAGTGGTTTTGTGACAGGTTTGGTTTACATGCTTAACCCGTGTATTGCTTTGTCGAATAAATAACCCTTGTGCCACCCGCGTTCTTGGATCACAACACTACCATAGTCCGCTAATCCGTACACGTGGTCATCGCGTTCCGATGCGACTTTAATCTTGTTTTTGCGATTGTGCTAAACCATAACCAGTATTAGTAATACTTTATCGTGTTGGATGCAGAATGAAATCAAAACTGAATAAAACGTCACTGTATTATCGGGAAATTGTACGTCTGTGAATAACATGTTTAGGGAGGCATGACAGTTTTAACTCCCCCTGCAGAAGCGGTGGGCCTAGGCGCTCCACTAACAGACAAGATAAATGCTTTCTGAGAACAACTAAACAGAATCTGTCGATTTCCACTCATTCTATGTGGGTGTGACAACTTTTTTATCCCTAGGCACGTTGTCCTGACATTTACGTGTCTCCCACGTGAGATATACAGGAAAGCAAGAATAACTTGAGGGATGAGACACTGTAGATCACGCGGTGCTGTGTGAAGCCAAACTGTACTGAGAGACAAATGGAGATTCAGCTTTTATCATCGTAATTCTGTGTGTGGATGGTAAACAGTCAGGTATTGACGATGTGATTCACATCCAGACATATCCATCGCAGGTTATAGCCGTGATCCAACAGTCCGGTTAGATGTTAGCCTTGCGTTCTTCTGACAGCTTGATTATATCTCTCTGAATGAACGACGAGGACAGTCTTGACAACTGATCACATATCTCCTTTATTCATGTTTCCTGTTCAAGATGTCAATTCGATGTGGGTATCCGGCCTAATATGCAGACACTATAACATTCGAAAATGAACTACTGCTTTTTGACTTCAAATACACTCAGGGAAATGAGAAGGAGACTTCACAAACTGTTGATAAATAGTCGGGCATTTGTTTAACATAAAGTGCACAACACTCGCGATTAACAACAGCTTGTATACACACGAACATTTCATCTAGCTTCTTTCAAACAGAAGCACTAGACTCTAGTTCTACTTTCTTCAGAATTCACCGGTAACGCACCTCCTTACCGCGACCGGGATTTGAACTGCGGTCCAAGTTCCCATGAATCAACCACGTTGATCAGTTCCCTGTAATCTCATATAACTCAAGGCCGAATCGTCACATTGTAAAACTCAGCTACTTCCGGTTGTGAACATCGTTCCCATTGTCCGATTATTCACAGAGAGACAGCAGTCGCCCGTTAGCTATAGTTGTTGAGTCAGCATTGCTTAGGATCGCATGTGGTTTAACGTTCAGGTATGATACCTCGGTCGTGTTTAAGATTAGTAGTGGTCAATACGAGTGTCTCACGGGAATGTTGGTGGAGTTAAAACCACTTTAGTGGCAAGGATGTGGGCGCAGCACTGGTTAGTTCCGACAAGAGCAGAGCTGTGAATTCTGATGCCTGTTTTCGAAAGGAACTAGCCCAAAATCTAATTGAACACAAAGACTGATCAAACGAGAGTGCTGACCGCTTCGTAAGTCCCGGATCATAAGTTACACACAGCGAGCCGTAGTGAAACCAATCTTCATGACCATTTGATGGCCGTGTCATTTATTGATGAGGTATTCAAACATTAGTTTGACGCTTGTTGTGCAGTCAGCGATATGAAAAATGAGAATCTCACTAACTGATAAACAGTGTTGTGCATCTGTTGATCGAACAGTTCACTAGTCTGCAAAGCGGATGTGCCACACAGTGAAAAACCACTGTCAGTGAAAGACGTCATTCTACAATCGATTTCTTTGTGTATCGGTTCAGCGCAACTGTACGATCAGCATTTGGTACAGAACAGTCAGACAAACAGTTGCATTATTAAACGACAGGTCATTCATCGAAATTTATTCGAACAAAGATTGCGTAGTGTGTCTGCGATATTTAAACGTCTTTCCAAATTAAAGTGAGCGGGATAGTTCGGTAAGATTCGTCCTGTATTCGGTAACGATACATAATACTGGCGAGGAAAGGCATATGGAAATCGGTCCGTCAGGTCACAGAACTCCCTGGAACCAGTGGGTCAAATTACCATACTGAAATGCTTTGTCTTTCAGTGTTTGTTAGGATGATCTGTTATCGTTGTTCTGGTTCATCACTGAAGCATGTGAGATTCTATTCCGGTAGATGCTTGAATGTGAGTACCTGGTCTGTCGTATAGTGGCCAACGGTTTCGCTTCTGTCGACAGTCACATTCAGGGCTCTGAAGATGGTAAGACTGATGATGAACATTGAAAATTCAGATAAGACCTAATTGTGATGATACCGACTTTCCGGATGATTTCGGCAGATTTAGTATTTTGAGTCTGGCTACCACCATCTCTTTCTCATACATGCTGTGTAGCCAATCTCCAACCGTTGACAGTGCGATTATGCCTGACCCCATCTGGTTCTGTCATCAGAAACTTTAACTTCCCGGTACACTCCTAGAATACGGCAGTATTAAATAAGAAGGAGATTGAAGCGGAACGGATAGACATTCACTAAAATACACTAAGCATCCGATACATTCAGGAAGTAGCCTGTTTCTTGTTATCCAGCTGTTGACTGCTCTGTCCAGAACTCGTTTTTCCTGTGAGATTTTATCCAGCCATCCAGCTTCAGTAAACATTCTAATGATTTAATTCGGGAATTCACGTGGTAGCCAATGTGATCACTCACTTTTATTGCCGCGGAAAATGAGGTGCACCGTAAAACCATCTACCCTGCTGGAGTGCACATGTTGTGTGATGTGCACAACAGCCGTGTGGTTAGGGACGTCATGTGAAATCCGCCGGATAATCTAGAGAGTGGATGGCATCTGCGGAATAGGTAAGCAACCGAGTTCAACTGGGAAAGTTCTGATTTTTCGTTGGATATCGTTAGCTTAGCTGGTAGTGCACGTATCGCGTAAGTGCACGTGGTTGCTCTCACTAGTTCCTATCCAACCGAAGACCACAGGTTTCACAAATGTTTCTCATCGATTTTAATAAACCTCATTAGCCATACCACGGTACTTGCAGGACAAACAAATTGCGACGTCTTCTACTTAGATTATAAATTCTGATTCCTTTCTAATCTTACAACATGAAGTCTCCGAATTAGTTAAACACTTTATGAGCGCGGGAGGTTTAGACGAACGAAAACCCACTTCATTCACCTAAAGTCTCACTAGAGAGAACCTCATTCTGTTGATGATTAGGTGAGACTAGAACCCGAACTGTTTCAAAAGAAGAGAAAAAAAAGATTTTATTGTTGCTAATTGATATAACAATAAAGTATGGTGGATGTGCAAATCATTCGATGAGTAATTTTGAAAACAACCCAGGATTTCGCTACGCTTGGACAGTGCCCAGCTGTAATCTGGTGATCTATCAGAGGTGACGCAATACGCAAAGAAGCTGCGTTTATTCGTTACCAACAAAAACAGAAGCTTTTTAGAAATAGTATAGAAATCCAACATAAGTAGCCTAATATTCAGTGGAGGAGATGAACTACTGCCAACTTTTCTCTTTGTTGACGTCTTCTTGATCACAAATGCATAAGCGAAGTTGTGTGTTTATTGGAGAGATCGAAAACTAAAAGAGACCATTCTGATCTGTTCCGTCGGTGGTCATTACAGAGTGGGCTACTCTACATAATATTCCTAAGTTCTGGTGTTGAGTTATCAGTCCAAGGCAAAATCAAGTACGCGGATTGAGTTAAAAACCTGGTGACAAATTAAGGGTATCAGGGATCTATAAAAAAAGTTCAATGTCGAAACTACTGTGCTCTCAGTTGGCAATAAGAACAATAGCAGCAGGACACCTAGAGTTTAAATACACTTTCGTGTCAGCCACTTGATACAAACTTTGTCCTAGGCACTTCATCATCAATTAGATTGTGAGGTTTAGCTTTAACAGACTACGTCTCAATTCTGTGACCGATTCTGATTCAACGATTTGATTCTTAGTACAGACACTGTGTGTACGTGCTTATGTGGCCACCAGTTGATCATAGTGAGCAATCTGTCTTAAAGAGCGGAATTTTAAGTTTTTATTTACTTTAACAGTTTGATATAGTTGCACGTATATCTCGTTGTTTTCGAAAATTACAACCAGCTCAACCTGAGTTGTTGGTTTATAAGAAGACAAGTTGAGTTCGGAGGGAATTTTCTAATTGCAATCTCATCGTAGTTTGATAAACTGGACCGTTAATTTATAAGACAGATATTACACATCACTTGCAAACCAGCTATTCTGAGAAAGAACTGGGCTACCAAATTGAGCTTGATCTGACAAAAAAAGTGTTCAGAGCTAAAAAGCGTAAAAATCCAGAAATACTTTCCAACTTACTCAAGTCAACCACCCCGAACAATTTCTTCTTCTTGTGTTCCACCGGTTTGCCAGGTGGCGGTTGACTCCCTGGTCTGGGTGGTGGTGGCTTGCTAGGGGCGACCGATGGAGGGGCGGGTCGTTTTGGTGATTTTTCAGGGGCTGGAGGTGGTGGTCGGCTTGGAGGTTCCAGTGGCTCAGGTTCCGAAATCAGATGAAGACTACCGGTAGACTCGGAGGTGACAATTATGGATGGTGTGGTTAGGTTGTTCGTATAGGACTGTGGTTCACTTGCAGCCAATTCAACTGCATAGAAAGGATCTTGAGTTGGATCCGGCTCAACCTCAAATTGTGGAGCAGAATTGTCTTCTATTTGTTCAGTTTCCTGTTGAGGACCTTCCGAGTATTCATCATATTGTCCATCCATGTTTTCTTCTGTGATGTGCACCTTTTGTTCCTCATTGTGGTCAACAGTAGTATCTATACCTTGCACAATTTCATAATCATCAAGCTTTGGGGTGTGTTCTACGTTATCCGAAATCAAGCCTTCATCCAGTTCTTCTTGTAATGACTGCCCTTCTGATAGTGTTTGTGTTTTTTCCTCTCCGTCAACTTTATCTGAACTTTCAGTTTGTGTGGATTCTGACTGCACCCCTTCATCTTCAAAGGTATCATCAGCTATAGACAAAATACTGTCACTAATTTCACAAACGGGATATTCGGTTTCGTATTCCACGTTGAGCTTAGGTACACTTGAATCTACTTCATAATCCATAGTTGGTGCAGTGCCTTCCAGGGTCCATGTATCCTCACTGCCATCGTCTTCTTCTCTCTCAGTATCGCATGGCCGCTGACTATTTTCCCATCTACTGAATCTTCAGAAAATGGCTGATCCGCGAAAGAGTGTTGTTTTGTTTCTTCTGGAGACGATATCTCAGGTGTATCAAAGTCGGACGAAGTAACTTGCCCTGAATCATCTATGCCTTTTTTGGTTTGTAATTCCTCAATCTCCGGTTCGGACACATCTGTTAATTCAAAACAATCACTTTGTGCTAATGGCGCTGGAGACTCAGTTGTGCAGTCGTGTGATGCGACTTCGGAACTTTGAACAATATTTTCACTGTCTACAAAAATTGTTCTAAAGTTGTTGTTGTTCACCGGGGGAACAGACGCGCCTCTTTTAGTTGAATGCTTTTTATTCGAATCTTGTGGACGATGAGGACTTCTCGCCCGACGAAAACTACTAAAAACGCGGAATCGTGGTTTCGGTGTTGTCGATGGTAGCTCCGTCCCTACTCCAGACTTAGCTGGTTTGATTATGGCTTGTGGTTCAATTGACCCCACTTGCTCTGAATTATCGATTGAACAACTCGCCAATGGACTCTGTGAAATGGATTCCGTCCGTGTTTTCGATTTTGATCGACGTCTGGTCAACAGTGCAACGGGATTGAAGCGAAAGCTCATTTTTACAACATAAGTTCATACCCGTTAATGAATATCTATTCCATATCGTCTGAGCGGCGCTGGCACGGAAGGATCATTATCCATGTTTTCAGACACCTCGTTTGGCCTGCCAAGTTCTCATCGAACGGATGGTTCTAGTCGATGGTTCAGAGCATGCAAATCTCGCCGTTGCCTGTCTGTCTGTCTCTTCGTCTATCCATCAGCCACGCAGAGTACATTGTAATCCCTGGGTTGGTCTGTTTGTCTGTCGATCAGTACGCCTTTATGGGCGCGTAGCAAATAGAAGGACTAGTCGCTTTGCCATCGCCCATCGATTTTCCTCGGTCAGAAAGAACTAGGAGATGGGAGAAAATGTGACCTTGTGATGCCAGTCTTCAGTGATCATTACACCCACGCTGTTCAGTCGTCTTTCCCATTCGGAATTACGTTCCTTACTCGAAATAAATTGAAGAAGATTGAGTAACTGGATATGCCACCACTAGGGTTAATAAACCGCGAACGCGGCTAACTTTTAGTAGAACAAGAGAACAGTGCACTTTAGCCAATGAAACACTCAAAAAAGATAGCACACTGGGAATGTTAGCCATGTTTAATTCCATTGGAATTCCGTGAGTAATGTCACCCTGGTAATGCTAACAATTAAAACCTCCAAGTTGCACAGCAAAAAAGTAGTGAGAATATATAAATAGTTTAATTTAGTTTAAAATCTGTGTAATCGCGTATATCCATGTGGATTCATTAATAGTAATCAAAATTAATTGCTCTCTAAGACGGATGTTATAATGTAACATGCAAGCCGGCCGTCTTTACTTTGGTGATCCGTTACGTCTGCGGACCAACTCTGGGACAATGTGGAGACACCGGGGGATAGCGTTCTTCCGAAGTAGGGGTTCCAACAACAATCCTGTAGAAAGAAGCAACAAGAAACAAGCATGAGCCAAAGGTCCAGTAAGCCATGCACACGACTTACACAAACGATAGCTAAAATGGCGTCGACAACACAGCAGCACGCCCCGATACACAACTCAAGTTCAACCTGTGCGCGCATGCTGGTTTCGACCGCACGTTACAATACATACGGTGTGTGTATGTTGAAGGTATTTTTTGATCGGTAGATTTCAATTGAAAACAACGATTTTCGCCAGTTGTTCCTCTTGAGTTCACGGATAAGCTTCACTTTTGGAAGACACTCTACATTATTTTCTTCGTCTGCGTCTTTGAACAGATGATCGAAACTGTCTTGTTGGTCACAGTCCCGCGAGGAACTATTTGGCACATTCATTCATGTCGATTTACTGCTTCTATTTATGAGTTTTACTCAGCATAAGAAAAGGTCTAAAAATTGCCCACACCTCTATGTAAATTATCAACCATTACGTAGACATCAGTTACAAAGACATTTGAGGGTTGCTTTAATTATAAACTTTGCGTGTTAATTTTATGTTAACGATGTCTGCATCGAATTCACAAGCGTGTCTTTCAAAGTCCGATTTTTAACTCTTCTCTGTACTCGATGGACCATTCACCTGGAGACTCCCTGGTTTGTCGTAGAAGGTTGGTATATGTGTTGAGTTTTCACGATAAATATAACAATTCAGTGGAACGACAACTTCATATTGTAGCGAAAAGGCGTTCAATAAAGCACAATCTTTATTGTCCAGCTCGCTAGTTCCCACGCCACACGTGCGCTCGCTATTTTGTATCGCAATTCCAGTCCACAACACCCTCAGGTTTCCGCTCACACGTCGTGTGCACTTCTACCCGGTTTAGGTGTGTGATTTACGCCTTCTATCCGGAGGTTTTCTGCTTGCCAACCTTCGTCCGTTGATCCGATTTCTTCGAGCGATGGCTTGTCCGGTCGCTCGTGCTGTCCTCCGTCCATCCACTATGGGCTTTGATCGTACTCCACAGCCGTGCCGAGATATTCCTGAGAGTGTTGGAATAATCGCGCCTTCAATTTGGTCATCCATTCTATTTCGACTGCCACGTCTCGCCCGTTGGTCCGATCCGGTCGCCCACACCGTCCTCCATCCACTCGCGGTGGGTTTTTGAACGCACCTCCTCCCTATGTTGCGGTATTCAACCGAGAGTTGGAATGCTCGTACCACCTGCCTGACAGTCCACTACAATATGACCTAACTAATTCTCTCGACTCTAACTGTATTTCTGTACCTGTTAAATTAGGGCACAAGTAGTTACTTGCATTCACACGGTCTCCTCACATCTGTTATCTACCTCGACATCAACACAAGCCCATTCTTTTAATTAATGAAGTACCTGTGAACATGAATGACTAGTTTTTCTCAAACGCAATAGATTGCGACCGTTTAACTGGTCGTCACTGAGTGCTGTTAAGATTATTAATGTAGGTCTCATGTACACTGAGGTAATAGTTTATTAGTTCATACAGATGTGAGTATTAAAAATATTAGGCAATCAGCTCTCTGGGTGCTTAAAGACCACGTGGTTGGGCTACGACAAACCGTGTTGTTTAAAATAGTAAGAATTCTATCGTTTTCTTTTCGTTTGTTGTTTCTTTTGATTTTCATCGTTTTGCAAATTCCTGATTAACTGTTTGCATACAACCAGCCATATTCACCTAACGTCAGGTGTTGTGTTGTTTTCAGTTTTTTACTCCTGTCTGTGCAATATACCTGACCAAACTTTGTATAGTCTTCAACGCAATGTGTGAAAATTGAGGCGTTGAGCTAAGTGTACGTGAACACCGGGTGGAATTGTTCTGTAGTCATCATGAGGCTAAATAAGGTAAACAAAGTAATGTTTTGAATATATTTTGGCAAAGCATGATTAACACTGGATGCTAAGTGGATCTTTTAGAGACTCCACTGCTGTATATTGTCGTCTGTCTATTGGTACTGTGAATCAGTAATTGCTTAACTTTTACCAAAAAGACAAGTCACTTTTTACGAACTCTTTGTTGTATCCGTAAATTTCAGATTGTTCTTATTGGTTATCTTTGTTTTAATGGCACATTGTTAAAAGCATGCTTCCCTTTCGAATAAAATTAGGTTGTTCTTAAGCACTGAAATTCAGGATCTTCTGTAGTATTAGCTTATACTGTATATTTTCTACAGAGGAAGTCCTTCTGTAATTCGTGTACTCACCTAGTAATGTGTAAGTTTCTACTAAATTGTTATATCTATGCTGATTTCAAGAATTCGAAATTCACTATTTTTCAGTTGAAATATATACGGCCCCGTAAATCCATTTCCCGTAGGGCTGCATGAAAACGTATTTATGGCGGAAGCCATTACTATCTTTAATTATGAACTAGTTTTGTGACAAAACGAACTATACCATCACAACCGATAGGGCTGCTGTTCGTTGTTTCAAATGTGAAAAACAGTGTTGCATACAGGAGTCAACATTCTTGGGAAATCGAATCCTGCGGTAAATCTGAGGATGCTTATCTGTTTCTCATTCGTATTGAACATCTCACTTTCATTGGAGAGAGCTGTCGCTGGATTGTTCCGTCAAAATAGTCCGTTTATCGTTGCAAGGTTCATTTCACTTGATTTCTGCAAATGGGTATTCTTTTGGTAAGCCCAATAATAGTTATGAAAAGTGGTGAACGTTTGACATCGTATTTTTTCTATCATTCTTGATGGTTATTTTATATACTACTTATAAGTAACTAAAGCAATCTAACTAAAATATGCGTTTGCTGCATGATTCCCTTAGTCAAATTGATTCGCAAAATATCGAGGACAGTTTCTTTGTCTATATATACACATTTTATCACCAATAGCTATGGGTTTTGGAATGGCCCTGTTCACGCTTGAATAACCGCGATTATTGACCATAAAATGCAGTAGTTCCAATTAGGTGGTCCTTATGAGGTCGATTGTAAATTATATAAACAGTTCCCTCTCAGTAATATGTATAAGGTATCATTTTTGTTGCAAGTTCCATATAATCTGTTTACTGCTAACAATTACGTATTATCTAAATACCACGCATAAGTCATGAAGACAATAGAATTCAGCCGACGTCTTGCAAAATGAAGCTGTAGACACGAGGTTTGATTTTGGAAGTCTAATCAGTGATACATCTTCTTGCCCGACGTTTAAACATGATTCGTGTTCTCAAGAGGCGTAAGCCAACCAGTTGATCTGATTAAACACTGATGGCTTTGCGAAACAACATAGATGTATTATTCAAGTATATAATTACCTCTAAAGGGCGATTGCTGCAAGTGCTTTGACAGATAATTCCTTTTCATTCCCTTTATTGGTTTCCTTCTAGTCGTCTGATTCTTCATAAACTAAGTTTTTCGGATGGTTACTGGTGCATTCCACAACGTCACAAAAAATGCGCGAGAATAAAAAAAGGAATGCATACCTTCTGGATTTAATACTGTCTTGGGAAACAATAATCGGAGCTGATAAACCAATCTACTTGGTTTGACAATGTTTTTCGCCCTTTGGACACTCAAAACTCTACTATTCTGACTGCGAGTGGTTATATTCACAACGTGAAGACTCCTTATTCTCATGACAGAAAAGCACTCCTGACGATCATCAACGTGTACAGGAACAAACAGCATCCACTTTCTGATGAGTCACCTTGTTGGTTAGGAGAATGTGCAGTGTCATTTTGTCTAATTCGCTTCTGATTCATACTACAGTCAGTTTAAAACGTAACTTGTATAAGTTGCACCAAGCTGACGACTTACACAGTGACTCGCACCTTTTCACTCGAACAAGAAATAACTTACATTTGAGCCTTTCATGGTCACGTTCAATTCGATGTCGCATGCACCTCTCAGGTGGGTAAAATCAAGTTTGATATGAACCGACTGATAGAACAAAATTGTTTGCTTTGCTAATGGGAAATGTATTCGTCCATGGCAGTGATCCGTGGAGGCTATGAGAAGATTTTTTATCGACGTGAGCATTGAGGAAGCGGCCGAGGCAGAACAGGGTAATGCATTAAACTTCTCGTGATACTGGGCTATATCGGCCGCTACTGAGATGTAACCACTTGCGACGAGGTTCACTATTAGGTGGTCTCATTGGAATGCTTGAATATTTAACCTCGGTAATTCAGTTGGTAATTTGCCGACATTATTGGACCTTCCGTTGCGCATCTATCAAGCAAAAGCTCTGAATCTGTTCCTACTAATTCGATGATCGTGTGGACAGTTCCGCAAAGTAAGGTGGTGGTGATTCAGTCCATATATGAGCCTTCATTTGTTCGTTGTGAACTGGATGCGCCAAATCACATCACGAGACAGTTTTAAAGTTACACAATTACAGTGCTTACCAAGGGAGTCGGTAGATTACGGCGTGAACTGTTCGAACATTATTGCTTGTACAGTCAGTCTGCTGGAGCATTCAATGGATTCCATATAACGTATTGGGTTGAATGGGTAATCGACTAAACTTGTGAAATTTCTGGGCTCTCAGCGTGGCTTTGTAACTCAGCTGGTACAGCTCTTGCTTCTGTTTAGGTACGCTGTTTGTGTCACCTGTTCGAGTTCAGCCGAAGATCAACTTTTTCGCAATTGTGTCTCATCTAAAACCTGGAATGTGTTCCTCGTGTACTTTAAACTTTGTGTCGATATTTATGTTCCAACTGTTTTTATTTCAGGCGGTCCGCCTACCTTTAACTCGACGTGTCCCTTATTATATGGGCGATCATAGGAAGGTAACACACCATTGCTGGCACTTATTCGAATGACACTGAACTCTCTGATGACGTGGTACTCACGAGTTTGTGACCTGACGTTGTGTGTATCATGTCGTTAATTACTGTGTGCACCGATGTAATGTGTTGTTATTTTCCCACTTTTCTCGTGCTAAGTATACAAACATACATATGCCATGATAAAAGCATAATGAAAGCAGCTAGGTCTTAAGGGGAAAAAAACTTAATCGTTATGTGTGATAAAAATAGACAGAGAAAATCAGAAGATTACACTTCAGTCTGTTCATGCGGACTAAACACTTAATTTTCCGGATGGTTTGTTGTGCTCCCAAATCGTGTTAACAACGTTCGACAGCACAATGCAATTAAGACGATGCCAAATTAACGCTGTCGTGCTGGTATCTCTATGAGTTTATGACAAATGTAGCCTCCTTATACAGAACGACCCTGTGTGCACACCCAACAGCTGATCAACGACTGTATTAAATGGTTGTTTTCGAAACTGGTATGGACATACAACCAACTGGACGACAGTACAAGAATCACCTAACGGGTGGTTGCGGAGTGTATCCTTGCGAAAGTCCATATCACTATTGATCAGATCATCCCCTTAATTCTTTTGTTGAGTAAAGTTCACTGTCGACATTTGTAGACAAGACGAACCATATTGATCAAGCACTGATAACCAGCGTTGTGTACAAAAACAGCGCCAGTCCATGCCACTTCTTTGCATCATCGTTAGCTCTGTGCTGTACAGTAGTCCTTCAGGGAACAGTCTACCAACTTAGAAAATTAGGGCGGTCTTTGCTGTGGTATAGACCTCTGAAGACTTTCATGATTTACTCAGATTCAGGTTCAAGTGGTCAGTGGAGGTAAACGTGTGTTCGTCATTGCGAGGAATGTTGTTGAGTAAACGGTTGATGAGATACGGTTAAATTGTCAATACTCCTCAACACAGGAATTTAGACAGCTCAATCAATTTGATGTAGTAGGTATATACTAGACAGATTGAACGCCTATATCTGGTTGATATCACTGTTAAGACGAATAAATCTGGAGAAGATATCATGGTGCTGAAAATGAAAAAAGAAAATCGCAGATTGGGACAGCTGAACGTTGGGAGGAAAATTAACTTTCAAAGTGCGGCGAACCATGAAAAGAGCATCATTGAATAAAATTTTTCCATGTTCACTAACGTTACCAATAAACGTTTCTCGATGTTCACTAAACGTCATTCAGGAAGCACGGAACACTTTCATGAGGCCAGCTTTGACTTCGAAGCTTTCGAACTTCAGACCATTAGCCTGCAGCTTTCAACCTAAGTCAAGATAAACAGCTAGAGCCCATCTTGGAGAGCGATAGGTCAGCACAGACAAGCCGTTTCTGAGCCCAAGAATCCTGCAAACTAAGACTGTTAGTTCAATGTTCGACATATCATGTCAGCCTGGAGAATATGTCGGTTAACCTAGTCAGTGCTACTACCTCACTCAACTGCTGCTTCGAAAGCTCCGGTGGTCGGAGGCAAACACAGCTGTGCAATGGAAGGGCTGCAAACGAGGATGGGTTTCCAGGTGAAATGCTGAAGAATAGCAGACCGGCGCTTGGACGCGCTTCGCTCTAGCTAGTTCATTCCATTTGAGGGCAGGAAGTAGTGTGCAAGATTTTAAAGGTTTCTTGATAGTACATTAGTTTAAAGGTAAGAATAGCAAGCAGTGCCCCGACAGCCGAGCTGCGCAGGCAAAATATCATGACTCTGAGGAGTAGTGTAGATTCCGGACGAGTCGCAGTATGATCGACCTGGTATTTGCTGCTTGACATATTCAGGAGAAATGTCGGAGACGAATCAGCCCCTGTGTGCCCTCTTCGTGGACTTTACCAGGATCTTTGTGTCGTAAGTCGCGAGGTGTTGTGGACGGTGCTTGGTAAGTTTGGAATACCAGGTAAATTCGTCAATTCACTTAGAATTTTGCGTGTGTCCACGCAGGCGAAATTACAGTCATGAGGATCGACTTGTGATGATACTGACATTGTGAAGCAGGGTTGTGCCCTAGCCCCAACCCTATTTAGTTTATATTTGGCCGCCATGCTAACAGTTGCTCTTGAGGACACAGCGGAGGAAGGCGTTGATGTAGAGTACTGGACGGATGGGAGCCTACTGAATATTCGACGCTTTGGTGCCCCAAGTCGTCTACATATCGCTACGATACACACGCCTCTGCCCGCAAATGACAGTGCCTTGTTCGTACAAAATGAAGACCAACCAAGGTCACTGGCCACAGCTTTCGTGACGGCAGCATCCAGTGTTGGATTATATATCAACATAGTTGAGATATTTTTCTTTTTTTTTCGGCCTTCTGCAGGCGAAGGTGCTGTTCATGCACGTGCGTCTGAAATTTGCATTAATAGAGACATTGTCGAAAACTTCACGAACTTCTGCTACTTGGGTAGCAACATGTCGACAGATCTATCCGCGGACCGCGAGTCACGAGCTTGTATGGCAAAGGCTAGTGTTGCATTCGGACGTCTTGAGAGACGTATTTGGAAGTACTATAGCTTGAAGATAGCTAATAAACTCATTGTCTGCTGCTCAATAGCGCCGTCTGTACTGCTGTACGGCAGTGAAACGTGAACATAGTGTCGGCGGAATTTGCACTGTCCGAACCACATCCATTTGCAGTGTCTAAGACGTATCGTTTGTATTCGGTGATCCTGCATGGTTCTGAACCCTGAGGTACTGCAGCAAACGGACATGGACGGAATGGAAGCCATGCTGATTCTGGATCAGCTTCGTTGGCTAGGTCATGTCCGTCGGATGGGCGATGACTGTATTCAAAAGTAGCTACTGTAAGGACAGCTGAAATCAGCTAGGAGAACTCGTGATGGTCGAAAGCTGAGATGCCAGGATGTTATCCAAGTGAATATTTTGCGTTGTAATATTGATTGTGGATCTTGGAAAGACTTAGCGTTGAACCGGATGGTCTGGAGGAATATGATCCACATGGGCATCCGTAAGTTCAGTGAGCTGCAATTGCGCGGCTGTGAACAGAAGTGAGCGGTACGCAAGGAAACCATCGGTGCCATAGGTCGTTGTGACATGACTGTATGACGTTGCAATATGTGCGGTGGCGAATGCGCCGGCGGTTTGGGATTAGCAGGTCACCAGCGTACTCATACTACACCGTCGGCCAAGAGACAACGAATAGGTTAAGATCATGTAGATTGTGTCAGTCTTATCCGCTGTTTTAATGTTCAAATCAGACAGCAACCATCGTCATTTGGCAACTCACCCGTCCATGTTCTCAGAAACCTGAGTGCCTGTGGCCTTCTACTCTATCTTTTCTTCAGCTCTGCTGCTGTACAGTATTGCGAGTATTTTGTCTAGTTTCTTCCAGCTTAACCTTGCATTTTGTTTTTCCTCCATGCTCTCTACAGAGTGCACTAGAATGTACTCATATCTTCAGTCGTTTCCTGCATTATATTTTCAATATTCTTCTTCTCAACTTATACCTCACCATTGCAGTCACCCTCTGTTTATTCCCCTAGAGATAGGTTGCTGGATCTGTTAAAGTTCGTCTGGTGTATTTGTCCTTATGTGTTTGGTATGATGCGGAGCGATGAATTCGTTGAAGCACGTTTGGTTTGTTTGTAAAAAGCCGGTCCTAAATTTGCCTTTCTTTGTCTTCGCTATGTGCACTAAACAACCATGATGAATTTTGTACCATAACTGTATATAAGACGCTTGCTTTCTTCTTTTTACGACTATCATTGCTTATCCATTAAAAATGTCTTTCTTGGTATCGTTTGACACGCTGTCACCTACGTCTGCACCCGATTGTTTTAATGAGCTCATTTCCTGTTGACCGATGCCTATTTGCGGACTGGTATTTGGTTACTCCATTTTGAACGCCTTATTGCTGGATAATTTGTCTGTTCGGTTAATTCACAGTCAGGGTGAGATAATATGAGATCGTCGCCTTTGGATACACGCTCAATCGCTTGACACAAAACCGAGAACGAGAAGGGACGCGACAGCACCATTTATTGTCAGAGCGAGTCAACATTAGGTCACAAAGGCTCTAAATTTATGGGACAAAACGACTACCATACATGACAGTCAGACACACAACGAACCAAATGGAACGGTCATTTATAGCAGTCAGGGGGTCTGTGCAAATCACGCTACAGGGGACATCAGAAAGCAACGCGAGAAAACCACGGTCCAGATTGCGCACAGGCGTTCGATCGTACACCTGCAATGTGATTGGCTGAGTGGAACCATACCGCCATCCGCGACCATACCACCGGAACTTGGTCGATCGATTGATAAGGTGTGATGCGCCTCCTAACAGATAGCGTATTTGCTGTAATTTTACCAAACAGTACCACATAAATTTCAATCTTTTTAATAGTCTTTTCTGACGATTTTTGGACTTGGAAAATAGTTCGCTTAACGCGACCGTCTGAATAAGCGTTATTGGATTTGTCGAGTACGCATTATTGTTGAGTGAATTATCCTAAATCGCCAAGAGCGATTAAACATTGGGTTTCGGTTTTATGCTAGCCTGTCAACTAGCCAACCTGCGTTGGCCGGTTGGATGTCACGTTCACACCCCCCGTGGTCTTATTCCTTCGGGTTTACACTGGATACGTCGTGTGTGAGTGGAACCACTAGTGGTGCAGCGTAAGTCACTTATGGTGTGAATTAAGCGCATGCCTTCATTAGCTTCGGTCACTGTGACAGGCTAGTCCAAAACGGGTGCCGCCACCGGATGTTCAAGCTCCACGAATCACGTGGGTACGTTGCCGCAGTCACATTGACACTCCTCACCTCTCTTTCTGACATCAATCATGTACACGTTATACCCTGCTTGTGTGTGGCACGAGTACAACTACCCAGCACTGATTGCATTTTCAACTAAAGATGTAACACAACAATTTTCAGCTCAGCCCACATAAGGGCAACCATTACACTAGATGCTGAATGTAGCAATCAGCTAACCTATATGGACACGCTTACTCGTCACGGTGCCGAAGAATCTGCAGGAGGGAAACCTGGAATGAGCAGTATATCCATTTCAACAGCTTTGTCTCCGGTGAAAAAAAGAAATCTTATAATCTGCATGGTTGATAGAATCATGAAAATGGGTGCACAGGATATGAGTGCCGATGAGTTGTCTTTCCCAAGCACACTTGTCTTGCGAAAGATTATGCAACGTCGCGAGAAAAAAGGACAAGGTATTTCTAACGGAAAAAAGGCAATGTATACTTCGTTATCATTTAAAAGGGCCACGCTTGTTGTTGGACGCTTAACACTGTTGTCAATAGAACTTTCCACGTTGCCAAATTGCGTGTTTGTTTCAACTCTACGGTTGAAGGAGATAGTGGCTGCTTTTGCAGCTTCCTTCTGTGTATACTCATTCACTTGTCCCTATGACACTAGTTTTGTAGGTCTCACGACCAAGCACTTATCTGTACGTATCCGTGATCACCATCCAGGCTGAATCAATAGCGAGGTCACTAAGATAATTACCAGCGCAATTGTGAAACATCTTGTCGATTTGCACCATTCCGTCAACCCGTTTTCTTTCTTTCGTCCGATCTATTGGGTCCATTGCGGTCAGCCATGAGATGCTTAGTTTTGGTCGCAGCTGAGGCAATCGAAATTTGATTGTGGACACAGAGGTGCTTTGCTCAGACCTTGTGATTGTGATGACCGTTCAAACTGCCACGATTCCAGTTGCGTCATAATTGTGATGTAATAGTATCAGAGCGTCGTAACCATGTGTGTGATTTCATTTGAACTTGTTACTTTTTGTGTTAATTTCGAGACAAAATACGTTCGACGGTTAGTAAGTGAAAAGAGAGCACTTTTAGGGAGGGAAGTTTGTATGGGCTGATCAACTCTGGTCTGCAGTGTGTCAACACATTGACATAACTTACTGATACAACCGGTAAACATACCGATACAGAATGTCGATAACGAGTGTAAGCAAATACAAACTGAAATCGACAAAAGGAAAGCATCCACAACATTGGACATACACAGCTGGTGGTTTGTGAGAATTCATTTAATGAGGTGGTCGAGGAAGTGTGGCTTCGGTTAGCCTGTACGTGTGTGCTGAGTGAGTAAAGTTTTATAGAACTGCTATGTCAGACTTGGCCACGTGGTTATAGGGTGTGTTGTGTAGCGTGTGGACGATAGCCTATTCATTTGGAACCGAATTTTAAGAGAAGGACCCTCTAACAGTTTGTTATTGGTCAAATTGTGGATGTTTGCCGCTAGATGACATGCTGCTTGGAAGATTTTGTAGGATAGCTTTAGGTTTTCATTAACCTGTCTGTACTTCATCCTGTAAGTCTTTCTGGACAAAAATATAAACCAGACATTATGATTTGGTAGTGAAGGTTAGAGGATTATTTAAAAAACGAACACCATCCACACTTCATCTCAGTCAATCAAAAACAATACACATGAAACCAGGCAATGTGTTAAAATAGTCGGGTAGCGTCTAGAGCCACAAAAGCAGTTGAAGTTATTGCGTAAAACTTGAAAACCGGCAGCTGGAAAGAAGTTCGTTCTGCTGGTATATTTATAGATGCAAATAGAATGTGTGAAAATAACAGTCTTATTACGATTATGCAAAACGGGTTTTCTAACATTAAACGCTTGAAATGCGATAGTGAGTATTTCTTCCTTGAAAAACAAAATTTTTTCCTGGGCGAACACGAGAGTTTCTCTTTTCCAGTGTATTTGTTTCTTTTCAGGCATCTGTAACCGAATTACTGACTAGGGCTTACAGAATTATACACAGATATGGTTGAATACGTGGTGTGAAACAGGTTGGCTGGAAGTCACTTGCACTCCCGTCGTGAAACCCGGCATCATTTTCAACTGATTGTCACATTTCTGATATTTTGAGAAGACAAACTTGTAGGCATAGTTTGGGTTAAATGAGTCACCTTCCAGTTAAGGTGTTAATTATGCCAAATTCCACACGGTTACTGGTTTCTCTGAGCTGTATGTGTCAGGCGCATAGTAGGAGTGAAAGTCAAAATAGAAAAACCTAACAATTACAATGGATTAATCTTTGGACGTGAGTTACTGATGCAATCTGTTTTTATAACGTACAATATTCCACTGGATAGTATGACACAAGTCGAACTCGAGGAAACTGAACAACAATTTCCGACGCCAAAAAGATCAAGTGCTGGACACAACATTTGGAAGCGTGCGCGCACTGTGCAGGACGTGTCAACAGACTGGTGATGTGCTACTGCCAACGGATGTAGATACATATCAGGTGCACGAAATTGTTTACGTTCGTGGTTGTGTATTTTAGGCGCCAATTGTACTGGATAGTCAGAAATGGACTTACCGGACATAATGTCTTTTAAATAAGGTGTAGAAAAAGAACGATATAACTCTCATGTTCAAATTGTGGACTGCGCCATCTTTACTGAAATCGAAATCAGTGACCTCAATATTTGTGATAACACCGTTTAATTGATTGAATGTGGACTACGGTTAATTTAGTTATAACTTACACTTTACAGGGCGTCAACAGTTGCTTTGGTGCGTGTGTTCACTCATCGGATTTGCAAAGTGCAAATACGAAACGCTCCGGTTCTGTCGGTTGGCAGACAAAAGTGACTTTGTCACCTGTCGATTGTTAGCGTGACTGATTTGGTGTCAATATTCTCAGAACTATAACCTGGATTTTGAGGACAATTTTGGAATAAAACTGAATTAATCTGTTTGTCGAGAATTACTAATACATTAATCTAATACAGGAATAACCAAGAAATCTCTACTCCCAGAACAATCAGATCATATGTGACTCACGTTACCTATAAGTGTTACTTTTGCCATTGGTTCAAGATGGAACGTTTAAACAGTTGTCGAGTTGTATGCAAACGCTACATGATCGTGTGAAGTTATCTATATGATGATACCAGAAATTTGAGAATAAAAATTAACATCTAGAAATGAAAAGTACTGGGCTTAGATGTGTTTCCGTGTTTTCGGACAGTGTTTTTGGGATTTTCCTTTAAAGCTAATGTAAAATTATTCTTCGAGCTCTCTCGTAGTTATGTATGTTTTAACATCTAACAGAGGTAACAATCAGACGTAAATTACATTCTCACTATATCAAGTGGCTAACCTCACCGTCCTTATTCAACCTCTGCAGCCTCACGATAATTACAAAAACATCGGGATAAGGGGTTTACTAAAGAGCTTACAAAGCATGAGTAATGGTCCATCGTTTACACTGCGAAACAAGTATCCTGTTGGATGATCGCGAACCATAGGTTCTGCAAACTGTATATCTGTGGTTATAACAAATAACATTATTTATGTTTTAACATCCATATGATAGACATCGTTGTGTTTTCCTCTCTGGGTACATGCGTTAAAACTTGAGCTAATGATCAAACTTCTGTTTATTCGTAAGGTTCGCGTAGTTCTCTCCCTAAACCGACTGTAAACTGTTCCATGCTTCATATTTTATTGTCCAAATCTTCATTGCCGGGATAAGTAAATAAACAGTATTTTACTGTAGTTTGCTAGATTTTCCACAGCTCAAGGACCCGGTGACAATTTACTCGTTTAAGCCAAATAGTTGCCCATAGATCTGCTTTAACATTTGCCATGACACACAGTTGGCTAAATCAGACAGTTCATTGGGAGACACTGAGTGACTGTGATTAGCATGGGCTTCATTATTTGTTCTAAAATGGTGAACAGAAAAACACTTGCTCTGTTAGAATGTTGCAACTACCTACTCCAAGGACCACTCAACGACGAGGTTGGCTGGGCAAACTTTTGTGACATCACAAGTCAATTTTTGTTTGTTTGAATGTATTCTGTTCGGACCCCCATTCTGGGTTCATTTGGTGCACTCACTTCCAATCCAACATTAACAGAGTTTGCACAAAGTGAGCGAGAACACATCAGCGAATTCCTTACCTATGTTTTACTAAGACATCGTTCGAACCTCAAACTGGGAACCTCACATGAAAATGGTGCTAATTCCCCTCATTCATTCATTCAGTTAGTCAGTCGTTCACAAAACCCTTGAGCCTTATTGGAGAAGACGAGGTTATATATATATGCATGCTCTATTCACTAGATGTGCAATGCCATGTACGAATGGATGATGGAGTGAAGTCAGTACTGCTTCACTGTAGGCTGGCTAGTGTGAGACACATACAAGTAAACCTGCTCTCTACCCACTAATATCATAAGAAATAAGTATATCTTTTAAATATGTAACACTACATAGTATAAAGTTGTGTCCAGAAATACTGTCTGACCATAAAGTGTGGGGACTGTCAAATGGACGATAGCTCAGTTATGATCACAGCAGTGTTATCGTAATGGCTAATTTCAGACTCCTGCTGAAGGAGGTGAGGAAAAGAAAAATCCTCACAAACAGCATCCTAATTTGTTGATTTGCTGACGAAAATCGGGCGTCTTGTTGTTTTCAGCCGGTCGCATTCCTTTACATGTTTGTGTGTGTGTGCTCACAATTGAGTGCTGTAAGTACATATGAGGACCACGCAAGTGACTGTATAGGTGCTACTTGAGTCGCAATAGAACAGTGATGTGGGGAAATCTACATGTGACCAAGGACAACTGTGGTATGAGTTATACTTAGTTGGCCAGGTGAGCGGTTACTTTTAGAAGAATGCTCATATGGCCAGAACCTCGGACATCGTTCTGCCCACCTTGTTAGACCAATTTTATTCATGTTTAAAATTTGAACAAGTCGATTATTCGACTGTTCACTCAGAGAGTCGATTTAACTAGTTTGCCCGTTCGGATCACCGCTTTCTAACTAGAGATGCACTGGTGAAGCACCTCATATGTGACTAGTAATCAGTTGGTCCAGTGTTTAATTTAGTTGGCTTCGCTTTCATCCCAGAAAATCGATGAAAAAAAACGTGGAGCTGTTGACAGACAAATCATGATGACACGATCTTAGGAAGGCGACTTAATTGAACTAATTTATATGATGCATTATGCTTTGCTTAACTTTACCTGCATCTGTGATTTTTACAGACCCTCAAAGGGATACGTCGGATCGCCCACAAAATAGTAATGTACTTGATAGAAATCGAACTTTCCTCATTGTAACAAAGAAACGGAAAATCTTGGTCATGAGATTTACGCGACTGACCCTGAAAATTATTCTGAAAACAGATGAAAAGACGAATGCGAAAAAATCACTTCGTTCCGCCTCAAAATGTGTGCGACAGAGAGAAAAATACAGGATACACAGTGACCAACAGACGTTTCCGAATCAGAAGACTGAAGGGGAGTCACTAAAAGTGGTAGTTGAGGTCACTAAGCCATTAATGAGCTTGATGAAATAAAGGTCAAGCAGGTAGAAAAATAGCGAAGGTTACCTCTGGATGGTTCTGAGAAGTCCTGCTCATTCTGATAGGGCGAAATTGATTTTTTTCGAGGGGACGGTTTTAGAAAGAAAAAGTGAGGGTCCCTAACACTAAATGACGTGAATCTCGCTGGTAGTACATCGAACCAAAGGTTGTCTAACTTTTAGTTTAATCTTTTTCACATTCCGACTCCCATGATGACAATAATCAATGACAACACAAACACGGTCATTCAAAACGGTGTCAAGTAGCTTCACTTTCTATGAGAAATAATCAGAACACATATAGACAGGGATAGGCACACCCCTTGTCTGTTGACGACTAGACGGAGATAACAATGTGCGTTTCAGGACAAGTACTTGTTTACTTTTCCTCGCAATATGACTGGCCACTGCCATCGTAGGTGGACACTAGGAATGAGAAATTCGAGATGAATGCATAAGCACTTATTGCGAAGTTAATGCGTCCTTAGTTTGCACTTCTATGTTGACATGCTTAATGTCGTATCCTCCCTGCGCGACGCCGATGTGTTTCTAAACGTTGATACCGATCGGTTGGCTAATTGACTAATCAGTCTTGCTCACGTGTGTGTAGATCACCCGCCTGACTCTGTCCGTTACCTTGGCGTGGTGGTCAGGCCTGTATGGTGTTTTGATTCGGAGAGCTACGTTGACTAGAACTGTCTAGGCTCAACCGTGCCAGACGGACAGAAGTGAAGAAGTCAAACAAAAAACAGTTACTCTCATAGGTTTACATTTCACATTAATGACCGCATAGGAACTCTTAGGCAGCAAAACATCATCCTGTGAGTGTACAGTAAAATTTTATTTATGGTTGCAGCACTGTTGTTCTCCACATATGGAGAAATAGGATTAGAAAAATGATCTCAAACAAAGGACAATCTGATCGTCCAACAGTTGACCATGATCGCCGGCGTATTATTCCATACGACCGGAAAACCCGCACTACTTCTCAGAGGTTTGATGTAGCCTATAATACAACTACCGTGTGTAGTAATGTCCGGAATGAGTTTCTCGGTAAAGTTTTCTTTTTCTAGGATACTCCATTTCGCTTTCGGGATAATCAATGGCCCGAGCCACGTTACTTTCTGGTCAGGCTAAAGGTCAGAGTGATGGTAATGATATTAACTGAAAATCCTGGCTAGGGTAGCCCTTCATTACCATGAAAGTCAGACAATTGAGTCATTAGCTTCGGGTGGGGTCCTCCAAGAAAACCCTGGTTCCTTTTGTCTCACAGGTCAAATTTTTGGGCTGAAGACTCAATCTAGCACACGTTTGTAGAAACAAGATGTCCCTCGGTACATGGAATGTGCACACGATGCCGTACTGATGAAGTACCAGACGGTCGGAACGGTGCACCGCACTGATCGCCATAGGGCTGAGCCGCTACGGCACTAATGTTACAGCAATGGGTGAGATAAAGCTAGCAGACCCAAGTGAGCCTCGGAAAATGGCGCTGGTTACACCTTTTCTTGAAGCGGTTATCCAGCTGAAGGTACTCTGGCGTATGGTGCCCGTTTCACAATCCCTTACAGTATTAATTATTTGATGGTAAGCGAATCACACGGCATCAACCCTCTAATCATGCCAATAGGTCTGTGGTTCGGTCGAAGTAATTGTGCCACATTTCTTGGTGTTTATAGTCTAACTGTGGGTCACGCAAATGATATAAGGGACAAGTTTTTCGATACAATCCACTCGACACCGGTGTGCGACCGGCCTGTTTCTTGTAGGACTTTCGAAACAAGAGTTACGCGAAACTCAGTAGCCTGGTCGAAAGTCTTTAAGCCTCACGACGTTAGTACGGTCAATGATAACAGTGACCGTGTGTCACCTATGAGCTGACCATCACAAATACCCGATTCCCGCTGGATCAGAGCGATAGCACTACCTGAACTCACCCAGGAAGTGGTCGCCACCATTTGATTGACTGCGTGATTGCGGGACGACCTGATGTGCACAAAGTACATATCATGCAAGTGATGCTCGTGGCTGAACGTACCCTGGATCACAGGCTGGTCAGAACGAAGTCGCTTAAAGTTTGTGAGCTCGTTTATTCTGGACCATTTGGACAGTGGTGACAACTGGACATAAAATGATCCGAGAACTCAAAGACAAGGACTGTGTCTAAGTAAGCAAGTGTTGTTCGTCTCAAAAACGCTCCCGTATTCACTACTTCTGACGATATGTGACATCATTTCAAAAAACACATGGCGGATGCTGTTATCGAGACGATCGGTATCCAGCGACAGAAAAGCAGAGACTAGCTCGACGATGGCGGTGCAGTTGTCTTAGAGCGTGATGGGAGGAAGACTCAAGACTGTTTCGTTTCCACAGTGGACCAAAACAGTCAAACTTCAATGCTTGTCGTCAGCATGAGGAACGGCTTCGCGGAACTACAGTTGGAAAAAACAAGGTGAGTTGATACGGGGCTAAGCTGCTCGCCAACAACAGAGTTCTACAGCTCGTTCAAGACGAATGTTTCGTTCTTGGAAGTAAGTTTGGAGTGGATGGGCTTAGTGGCGCTTGAATTGCCCGAAGTAACGGCTCGCTGAGTTTGGGTTAGTGTGCGCGGAATCAAGCCAACTGGTGGAAAGAGCAGGATAAGGTGATCTAGTGATCTATTAAAAGCCGATAACACAGAGTCCTACGATTCGTTTGTGATGATCTTTGGCCAATCCTTCCGGCCTACTAAAACCCTCACTGATAAGTATGTTGGCGTTCCATGCACACAGCCGGAGAGCATCACGAAAGTGCAGCGCAAGCACTTTGATGACCTGCCAAAGCGCTGGTTACCAACGGATGAGTGACAGTGAATGGCTTGCCACAATATATTAAGGGAAAATTTTCTTCCGCTCCGGATATGACAGAGGTGTGAATGGCTATTGTAGAACTACGAAACGGGAAGGATATGGGTAAAGACGAGTTGTCCGAAAAACTTTTGAAACGTGACGACCCTGTACTGAAACAGCTGAATAGATTAGTGCTATTTGGGTAGCAGCCTGTCGACAGACCTGTCCATGACTCATGAACACCAGCGCTACTTTCGGACACCGTGATAGATGTAACCTCTAGGCTGGCAGTTTGAAGATGGGAAACGAGCTGCTCGACTACGGCGCAATGATGGTGTCCACGCCATTGTGCGGCAATGAAACGTGGACGTTACACCAGCATTAGCTGAACCGTTTTCATCTACAGTGTCTAAGTCGCACCTTGAGTATTCGGTGATCAGAGGTATTTTCGAACACTGAGAAACTTCTTCAAGCGGACACGGATGGGGGATTGAACCAATGCCGATGCTCAACCAGTCACGTTGGCTTGGACACACTCGTAGGATGACCGCTGAAGGGATTCCAAGGCAGCCATTGCGTAGGCGAAATTTCACCGGGAATCTTGAACACAATGGATTTGTTGAGCTGATCATTGCTTTAAAATTGGAGGGATAGTACGAACGTGCAGGACTACAGTTTGCCAAAGTGTAGTATTGACCATCCTGCCCGAATTCCTTTCTGGTCGCTGGCCTGAAGGCACTACTCACGAAAAACTTAGTCGGGCTGCTGAAGTCGGTATTCTTTAGTCTGGGTCATGTAGGCGCACTGTGGTCAAAAGCTCAGATGGCCACTATAGTACAGAACGCAAAAAATGGGCTGTAAGAGGATGGCTGGGAATCACGGAGTCGAATCATGTGACTGGCGCACGCGCCCATGTTGAACAAAACTGACAGCGACAACACTCCTGGAGAAGGCTATCGAAGTTTTAAACCGTCCGGCACAAGTGGTTTCCCGGCTGACACAGAAACACACTCAAAATCTTTCTTAATCTTTTCGAGCCCATGAATGTTTACACCCATGTAGCGTTTCACTCAGGTCACCTACACCAAGATTGTGTACCAACGCAAACTGACCACTTGGCTATCATTTCGGAGTATTGTAGCACATGAATTGATTAAGCAATCTAGTCGAACTTTAAAAACAACGGTCGTCTCAGTCCGTCAGAAAAACTTATTTTCAGGCACAAATTGAGCATGACTGGTTAGAAGCTCTAATAGACAATACGAATCTGTCGTCTCCTGAAAAATCCGCCCCGAAAAGTTTCGCTCTCCAGCTGTTACTCCAAACTAAGTCGTCGGTAGAACCTCATACATACGAGTCGAACGTGTATATACGTTCATGTGGTAACATCAATACTGGAAAACACAAATCTCTAGCACCGTTCCTGCGGAACAAAAGTCCTCTTTGTCACTGTCACACTAAAATCGGCTACGTCTGTTACCAGATGACTTAAGACCAGTGCATTAGCTCGGAAAGGCCATATAGCAACCTGGAGTGGCCGCATGATTGTGTTGTATAACAGGGAGCCTCGTCTGTGAGTAATATATTGCGTACTTTCGGAAACTAAAGTGGCAAGCCTCAACGCCAGGAAGACAACGGATTAGAAGCGACTGTCGGAATAGTATGTACGCACTACGGGGGGAAGGGCCATCAGGGCGAATGACCCCGTCCCTCAGTGCCTCCATTCCGCTGTACATTACAATGAATCGCCGACCCGGGAAACGAACTCGACCTAGAGCAGACAAACTGCTAGCAGAAATCATAGGTTTCTTGCGCTCATTCAACGATGAGACATTTTACCACTCGGGTGCAGCATTGCCAAGTTGCTTGATTTGGCTGACGAGTAATTGGTATCCCTAGTAGATGACGTAACCATTTCAATCAACGTCGCCTTAGATAATGAACACAAACTTGCTTGCTTCTCACAGAGAAAAATAGGCTACCTGATCTGAATTGTTTCACCAGTATGTGTCACTTGATGGGTGCGACCGAACGGAGACAACGGTGATTGAACATCTGATGACGATTTATGCATTGCGCTCAGAACAGATGTTTCATAGCCGTAGAGTAAGATCACCCACATAGTTGCATTAAATACATGCGCCTCGAATTTCAAGGGGATGCCTGTCTGTCATCAGAGAGTACCTAGATTAGCTAAGACCGTTCTAAGTTTTGAGACATTTCATTTCCTACTCTCTAGCCACTACTGATCAACAAGCTTCTTGAATGATCAAACCGATCAACGACCCTCATAATTTTATAGTCCACCATAAAATTCACGCAGATATTGTAGTTCGCAAAAGCATGTTTCACTGTTACGTCATCAAGCGTATCACGAAGCACTTAGTGGAACAGAAAATACTGCCTAACGTCAATTGTGTTACCAGGAAATTGTCAAAAGGTAACACCGTATCCACGAAATAGTTAGGAACAGTTACAAACCAAATCTCCTGACATCGAATTTCCAATGGTATAAAGAGTTACAGGGCTGTAGGATAGTAACTATAATCCCTAACCGTCTTAGAAAAAAAACGGTGGCAAAGCTAGTTTAAGAATGAACACTAAATAACTCGTTTTAACAATCTTGGATTGTTAGACAATCAGAACATCGAAAATGAGAACACGACTATTACAAATGATCGGAAGAGAAAAATGAGATTTTGAGTACGGTGTGAATTGAACCGGTACAGACTGATATTGAGAAAGCAAAAGCAATGCTTCAGGTAAAAAGCGGTGGAAAAATCCGAACTGGAAGCAAAAGGGGCAAGGTACAGAAGGGAGAAAGCGATTCGCTCATTACTCTACAGTTCATCGTGGTCCGTGAGTGCTTCGCCGTAGTTAGTAGCTGAGCTGCCAACCAGTAGCTCATGTTTGCTTAGTATTTCAGATTTGGACAGTCGCCCATCCTGGAGGAAAAAAACAAGCGGAAGGAAACATACATAATCCAGATGAAATTAGTCATCACTACTGACGGGAATGAGGCAGTGATCAATAATAACACCTAGCTGCCGACCAATCACAAAAAAGTCTGATGTTAGGGAAAAGGAGAGAATGAATGAGACTCATTACACAAAACCAATATTTATAACTGATATTTATAAACTCAAAAAACTTACATTAAAGTACCTATATTCTGCCAACAAGCAAATTAGAACAAAGCGGTATCTGCAATACAGCCTCCTTTTGGCTTTCAGTGTGCCGCTTCATTAAACGTCTCCAGTCAACAGATAATAGTCCGCCTGGTGAGCAACCACCACTAACAATCGGTTGTTATAATTAATTGTATCAAAGATTGGACAGCCAGACAGTATAGCTCGCACACGTTCCCGTATTCCACGTGGTAGTTAACAATATGTGTGAGAGCTGTATATTTAGTTTGCCATATGGAACGAAGAACAGTTTTATGTCGTCTGAAGTATAGGTAAAGTTCATAGCACACACTAAATTGCGTTTGCGCCAACTTTGCAGATCTGGCAGCATGTCAGTTGAGTATTGTCAGGTCTGTAAATGCTTATCCACTAACTCAAAAAAAACGTAAGCGGTCAAAATGGGCACATCCTGAAACTTTTTGAAGATGAGGATAAAGCCCTGATGAGGGATCTGACGGAACTGTTTTAAAAGTTTCGAATTAACAGACTCATTCCGAGTGATTAGGACTTGACCAGAGCCGCCTCTGCCTTCAAAATGGACCCACCAAATGCGTTAATCACTGGGGGACTAGAGTTACCCGTATGGTATTGAAGCTACTCCTACTGCCGTTCTTTGTAGATTGCTGATGCAGCGAGCACAAGATATTCCAGAGAAACAGACCGTCTATCGTCCAGTCTCTGGCTACATTCCTCACATCCGCTTCATTAGACGCTTCCTCTACTCATACTGAGGAAAACAGGGCAGTCTTTGCTGCTTACCTAAGAGCTGCACTCTGAGCAAGCTGCCCAGAAGAAAGTGTCCGGAGAGTAAATTCATAACCTGAATGAAATCCAGTCTCAGATTTCAAGTCAAATCGAGTTAATAATAAACTTTGTGCATCCGAAAAGGTGAAGTTTGAGTTTTTTTACATGCACAACAAAAGGAGAACGATTAACCGAGCGTGCTTGAATAGTAAAAATAGTAATAATAATAAACATGATCTTCGTCAAAAAGTCAGAGAGCAATCACAGTTGGTAATAACCATGATAAAAGTCTATCGATAGACTTTTATGGTTAATCTAAAAATAAGCGGCGTGTGCTTGTGCAGCTGTCAAGCTGATTAGGAAATAACGGAAAGACAGTAATACCGGGTACGTACAAAAAAAGTTTGTATCGGGGTCTAGTGGAAGATTTCGAAATACATTTAGAGGGATCAGAAGAGAGAAGTTGAGTTATGTCAGAATTTTCTTCTGAAAACTTCTCGCACACTGTGAAATGATGATAAACAATGAAATCAATTAATTGTTCACAGAGAGTATCACCACAACAGTATAGATGTATCAGGGATCCCATGTAGTCATTCATGGTAATCTCCAGAGAGAAGTCGAGGTAGGGGGTTCATCATTAGTTACATGAAGGGATGACAAGGGGTTACGGTAGTAGCATGCGACAAGAGGATTCAGCCTACTGAAATGTTACAACACGTCAATGATTCCTAACGTGATTGGCTGAGAAATCTAGGAAAAGCGTCACCAATAAGTGATTTACGAACAACTAGTGACAGAATAGCACAAGGCGCCTTTCAAAAAGCAACTACAGTTATGACCGAAACGTCACCAGGCTTTCACGACCAATTTTATATGTACAGTGGTAAAAACCGGATTTGTGATACAAAGGAAAGTTGTGACAACATCAGATAGTGGGTGGCATATGTATACAGTGATTGGAACAAAATGGGATCATTTCTGTTTGCAGTATCTTGGTAAAATTTCATTTCATTTTTTTTGCAAGACTGTTCAGAACCACGAAACGCAAGGTTTGTGCTTGTACTCAAACAAAAAACAGGTGAAAAGTACAAAGCAAGTACAAGACAAATGTGCGGCCAGTTGGTGCTATTGCTGTTCGCGATGTTCAGATGAGATCGATATTCGATATTGTGGTTTCCGCCGTAAATCGGATGAGCATAGTTTGATAAGTGAACAACAGCTAAAATTGATAAACAGTATTTCCATACTGTGACACTGATCATAACGCGTACAATGCTTTCTTCAGAGTAAAAAACGAAGACACTAGCCTACGTGAAAAAAGAGGATAAGCGACTGAACATATCTGAAAAGGTAGTAAACATCGTTGCCGAATCCTAAGTTATATGGTGCAGCAGCAACAATTGAGAAGATATAACTTTACTGGAAAGAGATGTAAAAAGATTTCTCTGAGATGTCTCTAATGCTCTCAATGGTAAGTGATTCTCAACTGAAAAGGAAACTGAATCAGAGAATACACACATGCCATATCACAATTAACAGGGATTGATAAGAAGACCAGTACTGACCGTACCACAAACGTTCAAGTAGACTAGGCGTGATTATTGGAAGGATGTGAAGAAAAACAATCTGGAGTATCTCCGTAGCAGGATAATTTACCAACATGAAGTATGTAAACTATGATAATAATACACCGCACAAGCATACACGAAGTGATGGATTGTTGATGTTTTCATAGTGAACTTTCCGAAAGAACAATAAATGATACAGTAGCACCAAATGGAAAGCAGATATTTAGTTTTTATACCGACACACCATTCGTTTTTTTGCTGCACGAATGCAAGTTGGGAAATGTACACTTCAGTACAGAAGTGCTTAGCACACGTAACAAACCTCCCTAAACCGCGGCTTTTGTATCACATCATGAAGCGTTTGGACTAGCCTGAACATAGCCCTGACCTAAATCATAAAGAGAACTCATGAGGAGCAAATACACAAAAAATAAGCAAAGACGGATGAAGAATTCAAGATGGAGAGAAGTATAAAAGTGCCTTACTGCAAGAATGACAGTAAAGTTTACTGTATACGAAAAAGAAATATTTCATTTTCTAAAAAGTAATGGAAAGCACACAACCCAATAACATTACGGGAATTTGGCGTCGGAGACTTAATCGTTCAAAGTGGCCCAATAAGTGTTACAGACGGATCTCTACGAAAAAGTGATCAAGACATATATATATACTCATCAGTAATATATATAATAGATTATTAAAAATCAAGGGAGGAGATTAATACACACACTTTCATAGTTTTGTCTTGCCGAAGTACAAGAGAAATTTGGTGCGTTGTCTGGTGAACAGAGCGCACAGTATACACTCCCTAGAAGAACGTAAAGTATATTTGAGAAACTCTCACGGAAAACGGATTGTGCGATAGATTTATACAAAAGAATTTGCATTCTGGTACGAAACGGGATCTCGTTCCGACAGCAAAGAATAAGCCGATTTCTATCTGCCTATCATATAGGGGTGAGGTTAACAGTAAAATAAGTAGCCGTGTGCTTTTAAACGCGATCGATCGTCCCTATCCTGCAGTAAGACTTATCGTGTCGTTCGGTACCTGTCCGGTACTGGTGCTATGCCTTAAGGATAATTTGCCCAAACCCTCATCGTCTTCTTGTATGTACTCCCTCATCTGTTGTTAAGCCGGTTACATTGGGACAACCACAAGGTGGTTATTGAACAGAATTCGTGAAATTGCTTCGAAATGAGTCGAGAAAGCTCAGTCCCAGTGCGATTGGCTCCCACCTAATTGACGTTGGCCATCAGATAAGTTTGGATGAAGCTTTGCGAGTCGTTTACAAGGTTTGTCAAGTTCACTCCAGAGCTATTAGATTGCGACAGTTATCAATGGTCGAGACTAGTGCATTCAGACTTTACAACCCCTGTCTGTGTGCCGAAAAACAGATTGTGCAAACCCTCTATTTATTTTGGTCACTTACCACACAGCCACTCGAAACCCAAGCAAACGTGAGCCAACTGACATCAAGGAACGTGTGTCTCATGAAGACCACGTGTGACACTAACGTATTCGCCAACATACCCACCCCCCTCCACTAGACTGATCCGCACCACTTCTGTGGTTTTTAATGACCTATTCGATTTTTTAAAAACAATTATCACGTATATATACATGATAATTATTATATATATACATATATATATGTAAAACTCGCAGTAACCTTTGTAATTACAAAGGCCTGATGAGGATTAACGAAAACAGCTATTTGCAAAATTGACTTCTTATGAATTCTACGAGAATCTGGAGAGGACTGACGCAAATCAATTACTCCGCAAAAAAGCAGAGTAGTAGTATTATTTCGTGAGACCCAGTTCACGAACTCCGCGAGGCAACGCGAACTACATGCAAAAACAGTGGAATAAAGACACCCAAATTGATAAACCTCAGAAAAACTACCAACTATTCTCACTTTGTCAACGTCGCATTCGGAAAGCAGATGCTGAACTTCCGCCTCATTGTAATCGTAGTCTGAAGGAAGAATCCAAGCCTTGACTTCGGCTTCGTCCAGTTTGCCATCTTGATTGAAATCTCGTCGTTTTTGAAACTCTTCGCGTTCACTTTTAACCCACTCCGGCTCTTGTTCATTACCCGATGGTCTCCAGAAATCCGCTACAGTATAAGTGGAAATAATCATGCACTAAGATGACGCATCATGAAAAGTGCGATATTAGTGTATATAACGTGAAAGGAACCATACGCAGCAACTCGATGTATTTTACGCGTTTAATTTAAGCTCCGTTTATACATTCGGTTTGTTTCAGTTAGACTCAACAAACCTTGACAAAAATGTTGCCAAAAAAAGGAAAATAATGGAGTAAATATACATCAAATAGATTATGAACAAGAATGATCACGGCTCATCAGAAATGTTCTTAAGATGACAAATTGTCAGCTGAGCGGTTTCAATGCGCAGGGAAGCGCATTGAAGTACAGTACACCGCTTGGCAATTGAGGTATCACGATATGATATACGCTTTGCACCGTCTAAGTGCAAAGTGCTTCGTCATGGGTGACAGAGGACTGCACCTTCCTTCACCCTGGATGATGACAGCTAGGATTTACTTGAAAATTGTATCACTGCCAGCAGGTGTTAGAGAATAGACCGCCTTATGTACCTCTCGCGCGTGGTTAGGTCTTGTTAGCATCATTGGTGCCGTCGAGAGATCTATCTACCACTAAAAGGTAGGATGTATTAACCTGACTATGTATGTACTGCTGCTTTGCAGTTGCGAAACTGGGTTGCCTTACAATGATGATAGCAGGTTGCCTGGCATCGGTATCTGCAAAGCAATGTTTACATGACGAAGTATGAAGACGCACGTTGAGATTAAATAGCCGACCATTGCACTAAGTGGTATCAACTCGAGGGTTACGACGGCACAGACACGTTTTACGTGGGTCTACCGAGTGCACACAGCAACGCGATTTGGTTGTGAACCTAAGGTTTGGCTCGGATAAACAGCAAGAAGTGGATTAAGAGTATAAAATTGGTCTCCGTTGGCTCCATTGGCCTCCGTTAGCTCTGCTCGACTTTCCGGCAAGGGTCCAAGATAAGGTGATTACTGTTTACCGTATGTATGTCAATACGTATATAACACGAACATGAAGGAAAAAGACCAGTAGGTGTGTGACTGGAACCGTAAGGGATGCAGCGCGAGCTACTTGCATTGATGGTTAAGCGCAGGTGTCCTTTGGTTCTGGTCACTGTGACAGGCTAATCCGAACCGGATGCTGCCAACCATATAACACGAAATAGACCACAGGAAGCAGTAAACATTCTGATCACATTGAAGAAAACTGCCGTAAATTGTAAACAGTGGACAGAATGCTGTCATGCTTATTGTCTTGAACGTCTTTGTTTTGAAACTTTTGAAAAATATTAAAAATACAAAACCCCAGGACAAAAAAAAACCCCGCAAAAGTCGCGGACACTGTAATATTGATCAAGATTTCCGCTTTTGTCATTGTTATACATCTTATTCCATATCTTTTTGTTTCTGCCTACCTAATCTTTATCTCATGGTTTTTAGTTGTTTGTGATCAGGCCATTGTACAATAATGATAATATTGATAGTAACAATATTACTACTACGTTTCGGCAAACTCATACACAACTCCTGTCGCGTGTGCAGCGAACTAATGTACAAAGATCAGAAACTAGACCGTTTCTGCACTGTGAATTGAGCACCAATAATTTGTTCGAACAAGGCTAGAGGCAATGATAATGAAGGGTGATGTGCTTTTTAGTGTCGTTCACATGCAGTAACGATGCCAATGGTATAAGCATACACTAAGAACTCTTTTGTGATGAGGCATTACTCGAATTTGACTACACGCCACAGGATGCGGCTCAGTGACATCGATAAGACGATGGTGGATTCGAACCAACGTGCCTACAAACACTCCTATCTAGGTTTGGGCAGCCTTACCGTGTGCGGACCAATCTGCTACATAACAATGAATGTCTGATGCTGACAAAGCGATCCATTCAGCTTATTCGACGATCAGTGCCCGTCAGAATGTGCAAATTACCCTCATCAATTAGAGAATTTATCTATCAACTAATAGATTCGGAGTCGGAACAGCCTAGTTTTAGTGCAATCCCTTCCACTTTGAAGACAAAAGACCCAATAGAAAATGAAAACGAATAACTACAGCATTTATTATGTAATACAATAATTCACATTCATGATTCGAAGCATTTAGCTACTCAGTCTCAAGGCGCGTTGTCTGATAGAGAATAAGATTTAAAAAAGGTTTTTGGCAAAGCATAGGGATTTTTACGAAGTAAAGAAACGTGAGGAGTTCCCAAAAGGGTATTTGGAAACTGAACGCAAGTCGTATCACATTCGGATGTTGTAGAATAGCAAATTGATAGATTCGACTTTTTCCTCTTAGTTGTGAACAGGACTGAGTAATCGGATTAAACGCTTGACTGTTTCAGCACCAAGAGTGGCTTGTATAAAGGCTGTCTACTTATAACGATTTTGTTTAATTTTACCATACACGAAATAATAGAGAACTGTTTGTGATGTGGACCTCACACCTCACTAAGTGATAGTGGGTATGTTGATGATGATATTGTTTGACAGTTTTTAGGTAGCACAGACAACGTTAGAAGCTACTTCGCGCTCTGCTAAACATTTCGGAATGTGCTTTGCACCTTCAAAGTGCAAAATGCTCTTGCAGGACTGCTACAATTACGTTGAGTTAGGGATTTAGAATGGAGTTATGGTGGTTGTTGACCGATTTATGTATCTAAAAAATCGTATCAGAAGCGGTAGAGATATAGGGGAGGAAAAAGAACTCGTGTTTCGAAGGATAGGTGGCATTCGCTAACCTAAGACATTTTTAGAAACAGAAAGGCATTTCTCTTAAACTTAAGGAGCGCGTACATAAAGCGACTACGACGGTTGTGTTAAGTTACGCCTCCGGGACTTGGCCACTCAGGTTAGAAAACGTGAACAGTCTTTAGGTGGTTGACCATCTGTGAATGCGATCGATCGTTCGCTTGGGATGACACCAACGCGTAGGTAGCGAAGAGGTTAGGAATCGGGTATTCGATACGGATTGCTAAACAAGTTCTTCTGTTCAATTCTCACATTTGCACAGACTTAGATTGCTAGACCATGTACTGAGTATGTCAGCTAGTCGTCTGCTATATCGAGCACTCTGCCGATGTTGTGGCCGACTGGCGTAAGATGCGAGGTGAACAGATGATTACCTGGCATACAGAAATGAAATCGTTCACGCAGGGGTTGGCCAGTGTAGATCGGGTCCGTCTCCCGGGCTATAGATTTCGCGACTCACAGAATCAGTGACTGGAAACTACATGCTGCATTCAAGTGCTTGGGTGTTACAGTACAATGTCGTGAGTAAACAGCGCCACTAATTGTATACACACTATTGTTGTTGCCAGAAGAGCAAGGCGATGGACTAGAAGAAACACCAACAAAAACAAAAATAAACGTGCCAATCACCAAACGGTTGACAGTAGCTGCTGGCACAGTACGCGGGAGCTTGAGGTGGATTTACATAAAGTAGAAAAGGAAGTTGGATAGTTCTACTAACTGCGCCGCTCAGTATGTCTGTTCTCCAGCCGCAAATGAATCAGTTTTCGTGTGGGTTCACCACAAAAAAATCACAGCTTCCGCTGTCCAGTGGGCTAGCTTATTGAGTTAAAAGCTCCAGGCGAGGTGACTCAAACTAACTCCATTCCATGACACCAACCTTCCAGAACTATCAGCAATACTAGTCCTCTCAATCTTTTCCAAACCCTAATGTTACTTCGGTTTTCACATACGACGGTGTGAGTTGCCGGAACTAACTCAGCTAGATCCACACGTGAATCAAATTTTTACACTTCACTTCCTCCAAGAATAATTTACCGTCGTACTGTGTAGTGTAAACGATGCTTAGTTGGGTTGTTGAGTTGTTTTAATTTGAACACACTCCACATCCGATCTTAAATGACAATAAACAGTATGGGTGGTTACGATTTATAAGAAGCATATTCAGCAAACTCGCATTTCGTAAGTATGCAAGCCCCACAGTCGTGCGCAGTCTCGTAGGTGCATATTATCTTGCTTGAGGGGTACAAGCCGGGTTGCCGTCAATCCATTGTCACGCCAGATCAAACGAATACACAGAGCGTGCACACGCAGACCCTCGTGCAAACAGCACCCAGTTTGCTGACGGATCGCTGGAGAGTTGATAGACACAAGTTGAGCACTCACAACCGACCACGATATTCACAGTCAGACTCCCCAGGTCTTTTGGAAAGGAAGCATTAAATTCTAATATCGTTCATATTCAAGCACAACGGTAGTGCATGCCCTTGCTCCAACCGGGTTTTGAACTCCGATCAACGTCCTTACGAGGGAAGTGTGTTGGTCGCTGATTTTAACGCCAAAACGCCCAATTACAATCACGTTCGTTTGGTCGTCTTGGGGGAAGGCAGACGCAATGTGACTGATAATCCCGAAGGTGAAAGAGAGGTAGACAGCTGAGTGAAGTGTTCAGTTAAGCCACAACAAACAATAAAACGCTATACTGCAGAGGAGAACGAGTAACTGGCAAAGGAAATGTGGTAAAAATTCTTGAACTGACCGATGTACTCTTCTAAATCAACGAACCCGTCATGGTTTTTATCCATATCTTCAATAGTTTCCTGAATAGGAGGGAAAAGAAAAAACACACAATAGCCACACAACATCAAATTAGGCAGGCGTGTTTACTTATAAACAATAAGAATGTGCGGTGAACGATTGTTCGTCATCTGAACTGGTTCGGTTTAGAAAGTAAACATGTGTACTGAAGCCACCACGTGAACCATGCAATTTATTGGCGCAAAAGTTAGTTATAACCAAAAGATGATAACGCCAATATATATATATATATATATATATATATATATATATAACACGGAAATAGTAGAGTACCATATATAAGCGAATAACAAAACTGTATAACGACGTGTTGGGAATTATGGAAACCCTGATAGTGCTATGGAAATGCTTGTTGTAGATCACGGATTAAACAAGTGGAGAATTGTGGGGTGTGACGAAGAAATGGGTTGATGTGAGAGTAATCCTGGACTTGTAGTTCTTCTGCTGAGTTAAAATGTACTAGTCTCGGAGACAAAATCCTCTCGGTGCGATCGCGTACCGCCTAGCTCGTGTTCTTGTGAACAGGCGTTATATGTTTTCTTTCCCGTTTCAAACCTCTCCTTATGTGAACACGTGTAAGATGGCCTGATAGCTTTTTGGTCTGACAGTATTCGTGACCAAAGACAGTTTCAAACCATGAGCGGGATAATGTGTGCGTGTGTGGCTGACCTTGCCAGCCGTGTTGGGTGTACAATGCTTGAACGCGGCTGTTTATCGAGGCCACTTTACAGCTCGAAATGTAGGGTAAGAGGTCACAAGACGTCGAACCGCGTTGAGGTATCAAATACGACGTATCAACGCGGTTATTAGTGCAGACATAGACAAAGTGTCCTGTCAAGAAGACACCTACAAACGCAAACCGGCGTAAACAGTACCAAATCAACTTTCAATATTGAGCCTTAAGAAGGCTAATTAAGCCATGTCCAATTCCAAGCAGAAAACCAGACACATTCTTTAAACTAACTTTTAAAAGTCCAGCCTACCACACCGATGGATAATCTTTACGATTGATAGTAATGGACGTCAGTGACTAATACTGGCTCAACTGACATCTGACATCAAAACACTTTAGTTTAGACAAGAATAGAACTTAATTCATAAAACGCCCATGCATAAACTTAAACAAACAACGCCCAAGTATCCACATCTTGCATACGAACACAAACAAGCTACAGGCGAGAGTCGGACGGCATCCACAAAACGGGTTCAATACGATTTTCACACTCCCAGCTCACTGGTTGAAAGGTAGGCAAGTTTCACTGGAGGGCGAGGATGTGTAGAAAAGATTTTGGACTAACGTGCCGTTGGCCAATAATCGTCGTAAGTCTCAACTACAAGAAAGTGCTTGATTCGGTTGACCGCTCGACATGCTTTCAATCGTGTTGATGCAGAGGTATGTCGACCAAATATATAAAGATGCAATTAGTACTCTATTCAGCTCAAAACAGAGTTTATCAGGAACCGTCAAACAACCGTGTGTCCAGAAACTTGACCACACGAGCGGCTGGTGTCACGTTTACTAAGAGGGCGCATACGCAAATGAATCAATGCAGGTGTGGTGTAGTATGCCGCTTCAACTGAACTTGCAAGTATCCGCACCAGCCGTTATGAGTAGACAACTCAGTCGTTGACCAAGTTGTGGTAGATAAGTGCTTGGAAAAGTAAGCGTAACAACGAAGTCTAGCCGATTGGTCAATCAGTTTCACAGGTCTGCTTCAGTGACAAAAGGTAAACCGGAGCAACCAGATGAATCACAGTATTGCGTAAGTTGTCCGACCGCAACGGCTGGTGCAGACACTTGCAAGTCTGTTTGAAATCACAAGTCAGACGTACTGAGATTTTTAACCATAGATGGTAGTGTCTAGTCATAGGCATCAGACTGCAGGAACGGACAAACAACCCAAGGTTAGTAGGCGGGGTCTCATTAATGAGAATGAAATAAGTACACTCGCGAAACTTCTGAAAATGCGTAAATTTAAATGGCTACACCAGGTAGGAAGGACGTCAATCTATCCATTCTATTCCGTACATTCTTAAATGAGCCACCAGCCCCCATCGATGAAGTGGTCAACGACAGTCTGACAAAGAAAAAAAAGGCCATTGATAATTTAGAAAATGTAGCTCGTGGGCTGACGGCCTTACAACTCACACAATCTGTAGCCAGAGATATTAGGAGAGATGGCTAGTAAGCAAGTACAGTGACGTAAAAGTTGTATATCAAGGTGACCCGCGTAGTAAGAACAGCTAATGAGGTAGAACAGTGGGCGTTATGAGGGAATTGTATTCCAAATGCCGGTCAATTAACAGTTGTAACGACGTTGCAAAGTGTGAGCACTTTGATATTGATTACCTGAGTTTATGAGGTAGTTCTCGTTTCTCTTTTCAATTCTAATTAAAAGTTTTTTTAATTCTTCTTGTGGCTGCACAGCAGTTAAACAGTAACGCTGCTGACATTGATGATGGTTTGACAGACGACTAGTCTCCATTCTCGATACATCACTATCACCACAATCTAAGTATGTGAGTCTCTAACAACCGAACAGATGAACTAGCTGGACTTTCGTAGCGAACAACCACTTTCTACCCAAAACACTGCCTACTCGTACGTGTCACCCGATGCGCACGTCTGAATACAGACAAGGATGATTGGATATTCAGAACTGACCCAAAAAAATATGGAGATATACCTTATACGTAAGACAATACAGCAGAGAGCCAACGATAGAATTGACGTGTTCTATCCTACAAATGTGAGGGAATAAGCGAAGGGTTAATGGAATAGCTTAGACAGCATCATAACATAAGTGGTGGACATTGGTGCTTAACTTAACCATGAAAAGCCCTAGTTTACAGATAAATGAGAAGGGAGGGAACTTGATACGTGAATAAAAAAGAGTCAGTCATGATACCTTTGTTGTACAGAAAAACGGCTGAGAGTAAGACGGCAGCTGCGAGACAGTCGCTAGCTTACCTGGAGTTTACATTACTTCATTTCATTAGTTTTGTTTAAATCATAGATAACGCCGTCGAACAACGAGGATATTCACGGTACTGACGCTAATTAGCCTCCAACTCCGCCAATTCAGCCTGAGAGAACACAGCTTACAGTTCCGAACGGAATAGGGGCTGGATGAAAATTAACAATCTAGCCATATAACCATGTCGCTTGCATCCATGAAGTAAACAGATCAACATAGGTTAGGCGCATCAGATCAGAACGCATTCAGATAAAGTTTACCGACCGATCACTGTTCAAAGGACGCGCGTCAGGTGTATGAGTTTCACTCTTATAGGGAACTGAAATCCGATCCACGTGCTTGTGAGGCAAGTGCATTGATCTCACACTTGGCATGGACGAATTACCGTCCATGTCTACACACACGTGATGGAGACGAGGACATGCACTAACAAGAAGCATCAACAATAGTGCATCCAGTGATTTCTTTCAACGAAGGTCCGCCGGAAATGTCTAACTGAGTGCGCGATCCGTAGTCAACCATGAGCGTCTTCTGATCATTAACAGATAAAAACCAGGATAACCCACCAACATCAATTAATGCATTGTCATGAAACCTAAGACGAAATAGGTGAAGCCAGCATAAACCTGCATTTGGAAGTCACTGCATTCAAGTGATACTATTAAGACAAAGAGAGATGATCGAGAGAGGAAAGATTTCGTACAGACAGAGACAATAACGTAGACAAATAAAAGAAAACCTGCTAACAAGTTCACAAAATAAAAACACAACGTCGAAATTACTTTGACCATGACGTCATGCATTTTCGGATCCGATTCCGGATTGAAAAATGCCACTGACTCTTCTATGCTCAGAATACCATCTTGATTAGTGTCGGCGACATCCCAACGACGTTTATCACGGGTCAGGTGACTGGTGCGGGTTTCTTCATCTTCGCCTAGAACAGAGAGCAAGCATAAGAGCAGTTAATAATAGGTCACATTGTACAGCACCATATCGCATGATATCTATAAACTGTGGATAAGTGGAATGCAAAAGAGCTGCAAACCCACCAGTCAACAGCATTTAGAACTTTAAATAAAAAGCCTTACGCGTGAGTCTTGCACGTACGCCTCAACAAATTACCGGTTTGTAAAAACCATATAACATGTATGGCTACGGATATTATGTGCGCATTGGATTGGAACAAGACTTATGCCAACAGCCGCCGGTGTTTCGAATTCCGGGTGTTTCACTCTCTCAACATCAACTACTAGAAGAATTTAGGTTTGACACACTGGAAATCACAAGACCTGTCTTAGAGAGCGATAAAAACAGCGGTCGGAAATCAGCTACCGAAAACTATTCTTCGGGTGTCACGTTTACAGAATGAACAGCTCTGCAGGTTTCTGATGAAGTAGTATTAGCACTAACTGCCATATGTGAAAAAGGTTTAACATAAGCCGGCAGAAATCGAAACAACAATTTATGAAAATAATCCAGTCTCACAGACTTTGTCCGAAAATGAAATCCTGTTTATTCAGTTGTGTTCGATCTTTAACTTTCGAACAAGGGTTATTCAGTCCGGGTAGGTTATGAAAATTCCCCCAGAACATTAACCTGTTTACAGCAGAGACCACTTCGACTAGTGCTGTTGAGCGAATCTTGTTCCGGAAAATCCAGTACACCAAACACATCAAAATATCTGCGTTCGTGAGGAATTCGCAAGTAAATATCTGTTTATCGCTTTGTCAAATTTACCTCTTCTGTAGCGAATTCACCTACAGGCTGTGGAGGTAGTTGGTCTCATTATCGTGCGTCTGCATACAACGCATCAGTTATCCCGCGCTTTGCTCGAGAGTTTAATTTTAAAAAACCTCGTATTTCTAATGAAGCATGCTTCCAACCTAAATCTGGGCAATCTGACAGTGCAACCAAACCATATGTGACCTTGTATTTCATGCGGTAGAGAACATCATGTGGCGGAAACGTTGAAATGCTCTCTGGTGTTAATAACTGCTTTCTCACAACCATGAATAATCATAACACAAGTAATTCCATACTGCATCGGCCATCTCGCAGTATAAACCGGGTTGCCCTATCTGCTACATACAGAAAGGTGGTTAGGCGAAAACATGCTACTTTTGACCCCTCCCCCACTGTCCTATCAAATTTAGTTCTCAGACCCCTCCCAACCTCTATTTCTGATAGTTACTCCACAGGCCCCACAACAAATGTAGCTAACCGTGGTAACACTGAGCCGGTAAGTCCCGTCTCTTGCCATTCAGCTTCAGGCCTCCCTCGTCCCTTGCTTAGACCCAAAATAAGAATTAATATAGATGCTTTCAACGTTCGAACACCAAAACAAATAGGTCAACAGGCCGCTCTTGCACGAACGTTAGACTCATTGCATGTCGATGTCTGCTATATCTCAGAGACTATAATACAGAACAATAATCAACGTATGAAACTAACAGCACCCGCATTGTCTATCGGATACTGGTTATACACTTCGGGTGACTCCACAGCCGCCGTTACAGGTCAGGCTGGAGTAGGTACAGTCCTCAGCACGACGGCTGCAACCGCATAGATAGATTGTGTCCCTGTTAACAGTAGATTTTGTACCGTCCATCTGGCAGGTTCAGTTAAGACCAACCCTAGACGTAAGACTCAGAAATCTTTTCGTTGTGTCTGCTTACGCCTCTACTGACTGTAATGATGTGGGCGTCAAGAACGCATTTTACTCGGATCTGGCCTCTCTCCTTCGGTCGACACGTGGCTCTGTTATAGTCCTTCTGGCCGGATATATGAATGTCCAGGTAGGTCGCCTTGGTGAGGCCGAATCTCGTTTAGGTGGCAGGTTTGAGATAGCATTACGCCACTCAGATAACGGCGGGCGACTGTTACAGGTGTAAGCTCAGCATAAGCTATTTTTAGCCAGCACTAATTTTAGGCATCGTGCACGTCATTGCTGTACTTGACGCCCGCCTTCTCCGAATCAGGTTTGATTTCAGATTGACCACATAGCCGTTAGTTATAGGCAGCTGGATTCCATTCAAGACTGTCGTTCTTATTGGAACACATACTTGGATTCAGATCATGCGTTAGTATGTTGTCTTTTCGTTCTTACTTTTTTTGGGCAACGATCTCATCGACAGCATCGATTAGCTGTTGAGGAACTGGCTTTACCATCGGTAAAGCATAAGTACCAAACCAGCTTAGAAAGCTGTCTTAGTGGTACTCACTTCGAGGATCCTAATAGCTGCTGGACACAAATCTCACAGGCCATTCAGAAAGCAGGTACCATAGCATGCGGCACAGGGGAACATGGGCTAAACAAACACTGGATTTCACAGAAATCTCTGAAGTTGTTAGAAGCCAGACGGAAGGTTCCTCCCGGTAGTCCACATAATAAGTCTAGAAGGGATATCCGTAGGAAGCTGAAACGTTGTCTACAGGCTGATCATGAGGCTTGGTTAGTGGAAAAAGTTCAGGAAATGGAAACCGCTTTTGCCTCCGGAAACATCGTCAAACTCTTTAAGATGATTCGTGCCACTGGTTCCAGTCGACCGTCTGTCAATGAAGCTATCAGCGAGGCAGATGACACACCAATTTATAATAAGTCCAGAAGGTTGGAGCATTGGGCGGAACATTTCGAAGGTCAAGTTAGCTAGCCTCCTGCTTCCATTGTGTTGCCGCCACAAACTTGTGACGTAGCACCTTGGTCGGTAGATTTGGAACCACCCACTGAGACTGAGGTTCGCAATTGCCTTTCGGGTCTCAATCGTAATAGAGCTGCTGGTCTAGATGATATCGTGCCGACACTTTCCAAAGAGGGTGGAGAGGTGCTAATAGAGGCCTTAACTCAGCTGTTTCAACTTGTATGAATGACGGGGGCCATTCCCTCCGTGCTGGGGTCACGCGATAATAGTCCCTATATTTAAGAAAGGTATCAGGAGATCTTGCGAAAACCATAGGATAATTAGTTTGACCCCAGTCATTTTAAGGGTTCTGGCATCCATTATACTTCGTCGACTCACTGCAGCTCGGGAGTTAAACACTAGAAAAGAACAGGCAGGGTTTCGTCCTGGGTGGGGATGTACAGATCATATTTTTACCCTCTATGAAATTCTGGAGCAGCGTCATGTGTACCGTCGGCCAGCAACCGCCGTATTCCTCGACTATAAAGGTGCGTTCGATTCGGTGGATCGATCTACACTTTTAGAGTCACTTAAACGTAGAGGTGTATCGACCAAGTATGTGAACATACTCTCGGCACTTTAGTCCCCCCATACTTCAGCTCAGGTTAGAGTTTACGGTGAATTATCCGACAGTTTCAGCACCATGAGCGGCCTACATCAAGTCTGTCCATTTTTACCATTTTTGTTCAATTTCGTCATGGATGAAATAATGGAGGACTGTCTGCGGCACTCGCAAGATGCCGGTGTGGACCTCCTACTTGGTGGAAGACTGACTGATCTTGATTATGGTGACGATAAGGTGTTGTTGTTTGACAACGTTCAGGCGGCACAAACAACACTAAATGCTATTTTCCGTTCTGCTAAGTACTTTGGAATGCGCTTTGCAGCCTTGAAATGCAAAGTGCTTCTGCAAGATTGCTGCGATTACGTAGATTTAATATTAGATAATGAAGTCATAGAGTTTGTTAACCGGTTTGTATATCTGGGAAGCTGTATCAACGGCGGCGGCGGAGGTATAGGGAATGAAATGGAGGCGCGTATTTCTAAGCTTAGGACGGTGCTTACTAATCTGTGGCACTTATGGCGACAGAGAGGTATCTCTCTGAAGCTAAAAGGCCGCGTATATCAGACAACAGTGAGGGCTGTATTACTTTACGGCAACGAAACCTGGTCGCTCAAGGTAGAGGACATGGACCGTCTTCAGGTATTTGACTACCGGTGTCTGCGATTAATCGCCTGTATCGGGTGGCACCAGCGTGTAAGCAACGAGGAGGTTAAGAAGTGGGTGTTTGGCATTGATTGTCAAACGAGTTCTTTTGTTCAGTCACTACATTTGCACTGACTTAGATGATTGGGTTATGTACTAAGAATGCCAGCTAATCGTCTGCCACACCGAGCACTGTTTGCCGACACTGTGTCCGACTGGCGTAAGGTATGAGGTGGACAAACGATGACCTGGCGTAGACAAATGAAATCGTTCACGAAAGGGTTGGTCACTGTAGATCGGGTTCGTCTTCCGGATTGGAGCTCTCGCGACTCGCGCAGTCAGTGGCTTCAGACGTTAGGTGAGATGGCGGCTAACCGAGCTCAGTGGCGTGAATGTTGTTGTTGTTTGTCCGAGTTGCCTGTGGAGTGAGTGTACTTAATGACGCGGGGCAGTGAAAGCCGTAAGGAAGCTGTCTTGCTGATGATGCCTTACTTTCACTTACAGCTCGATTGTTTGTTTGTAGGGTGTAGGCACCTTGATGTTGTATGTTTGAATAGAGAATTAGTTAGTTTTAGTAGTTAGGTCCATTGCAATCCCCTTCTTTTTTTACTCTCTTCTCATATAGGGTTTTTTAACTTTTACTTCCTTCGCGGTTGTGTGGTAGTTAAGCATCAGTGTGAACCGTTGATGTATTGCTGTCTATGATGATGATGATGATTGCTTTCCCACGGTTTCAGTTTGGTCAGGAAGTCGCCTAAAACAACTCGCCAGGTGAAGTTTCAGATAGCTTTACAGCCACATGTTTAGAAGTAATTTTAAAGGAATATGAGTTGCAATGGCTGAAGACAGAACAGCAAGATGACGAATTTAATGATGTACAAACAAAGCGATAAGGTAGTTCGCACTCAAACGCTCAATGTACTTCAGAAAAATAGGTCCGGAGATTACTGAAGAATTGCACGCTTGAATGCGAGTATGCAGGAGCTTGTGTAGATCTCGTTTTACGATTGCTTAAAGATTGAGATAAAGCTGGAAGTAGAGAGTAACCACTGTTACCAAAAGTTTTGTTAGCAAATTCCTTACATGCTTCCAAAGGGAGTTCAACAATATCATTGACAAACTTTGCGGCTGCATCGAATGGATGTACTGAAAAGTTTGAAATCTTACGTTACAATATGAAGGACAACTACAAAACAGTATGTTCAGTAGGTAAACATATCGGTGCCAATTAATCTTGAAAGTAAGTGACAAGGGGGTAGAGAATGCCTTCAAGAGATGGACTCATTGATACCGTGGTATAAAGTAACCCTCAAGTATTTGAGTGAAAAATGTATGAGAATGGATTCATCTTGGATACGTAATTTTACGTGCTGTTCTGTGCAAATAAAGCTGACTAACAAATAAACAAAACAATAAATCCATACATTTGCAGATATCTACAAGCAAGTCATAGTCATTCGATCACTCGTTCAAGACAGACAAACTGTAACAACAATGGTGAATTAAAGGAAGCAGAGAAACCAAAAACAAGAATATTTGGAAAGCGGTTCTTTCTGATGACAGTGTTTAATCAATGTAAGTTGACGGTGCAATTGGAGATGACGAGTACACTCCAGAAGACACGCCAGAATTGGTTATCACGTGAGAAGACGGTTGGCAATATCCGTTTCCTAAGTAGTCTGCCACAATGGTTGACGTAAAGGGACGCCTATACATAGACGCTACTAAAAGTCGTTTACACTGCAGCACAACGTTGCAACAGTTGACATAATATTGAAGACATTAGAGTCAGTTCAGGAAACACTTAGGGGACTTTATATATTTGTCTAGTGTTGACAGGATGAAGTGGATATGACTGGCAACAGCATACAGTGTCGATCTAAAATGTCATTGAGCATACCGATAGAAATCGCCAATAGTCAGTTAGGTAGAAAATGTAAGCCTATCAACCATTTTCAACATGAGGTGTTTGTCAATGGGAGTAGTTTGAAAGGATTCTGTTTGGAAACTGGAGTTATCCGTGCGGTTCTCCGACAGTCAGGAAGTTATTGTGAGCACAAAATGCGCAAACGGGACCATTCAACACGTAATGAGCATCACAAATAAAGGAGTATTACTAGCTAGGTTGTTTAGTATGTGAAATTGCTGAAGTGTAACTTCGTGGGCGAATATAGAAATCAACACATTCATTATCTGGAAGCAGCGGTCACAAGCACGCAGCACACCTAAGAATGTGAACGAGTCCAGTTTTCTAGGTTCGGCTATAGCGAGCGCTATAAACAATGAACAGTACTCACCTTCATATTCGCCATCTTCTCCGACCATATGCCGGCTGTAATGTTCCCAACTCAGTGTATCTGTTGGACTGAGTTCATATTCCGCCCAGGTTTTCCGCGCATCCGTGTTGGCTAAATGCTGATGTACTTTTTTTAACCAAACTCGTAACTCTTCAGGCGCGACATAACCGTCTCGATCCTCATCCATTTTGTCAGCTAAAATACTGCAGGAAAAAGTAGATGGAAGGGAAACTTAAGGTTTGCAAAATATAGGCTGCTCCGAGCAACAAACTAATGCGGCTGCAAGTGCCTAACTAACTGGTCATCGAACAGTTTAGTACACAGTGGATGCTGTGTGAGGTGACACCTAACCTCTTTTAGCCATGAGGTTAGAAAGCCATGTACACGTAAACGATCTTAAACTTGAGCAGATGACATTGTGGGTCTAACCATCGCGTTCGGTAATGAAAACAAAATGCAGATAAAAAAACGATGGAAATTAGATGGATTAGAAAGACTAACGGACCGTGTAAATGAAGGCGTACCGGTATGCCGGATAGCGTATCTAATTAGTAACCCCCGATCTGGAAGATAATAGCTATCTATTTTACTAGTCGTAATGACCTAGTAATGGATTGCCGCTAATGATCAAAGGAATAAAGCAGTAAATACCTAAGGCAAGTTCACTGAATGTCCTCCAGGACACAGCAGTAAAATTCACTGAACGTAAGTTACTCTGACTTTTTCAAAGCGTTTGGTAAAATAGGTTACTTCATCCAGGTAAAGAAAGTCCATAGCTGACAGTGATGGGTAAAGAGCACATATGCGAACGCAAGTTCAACATTGAGATAAACAGACAACCGTCAGACTTTTTAAGCAGGTTCCGTGCGAACAAAGACTTTCCGCAAGGGTTCACACTGTCTCCTGTTACAGATACACTTTATTCACGAATTACCGTGCATCTCCAGATCAACAATACTGTTCTGTGCCGATAATGCAAACAGCCAACAAGTTGTTGAATGTCCGGAAGATTGGAAAACTCTAAAGAACGGTTCATGCTGTGTTTGCCCATGGCCCACGGATAGCAACATGCTATTCAAAGTGAACAAATGAAGAGTCATGTACATTCACCATCGAAATTGGGCCGATTATTGTCTCTGTGATATCAGACTAACCACTTCCCTGTGTAAACGGGGCCCAAGGAAGTTAAGGACAGGCAAGTTGCGCAATTATGAGTAAAAGGCTCAAACAACGTTAAACCATTTGATGGAGATTTGTAAAACCCCTCATTCTGAAGCCGACTTCGCTATGTCCATCTTCACATGCCGTCCAGACCTGGAAGCAAACACACTTATTAGACAAGTTTGACAACTAAAAGAATCGCAGTGTTTGCGAGGATTCCTCATCCAAAGAAACTCACGGTAGTAGATCAGCTCTCATTTCACTATACACACTTAGTAGATCAGATGATTCTCAGGCACAATACATTATACACAGCACCTCACTGGTATATATATGTAGCATAAAGTATATATATAAACCTTACGAGGGCTAATTGATATTGAAAACACGAATAACAGTAGGAACAGTACACTGTAGACCACACAGCAAAACGCTGTGGTCTTAGAGAAAAGGAGAACACCATCTAGAACGACTCAGCTTAAAATGGTCACAAAGCCGCAGTCATCAAGTGATCTATCAAAAGGACAAGTTTTTGGTGGTTAAGAATGATAGAAAATGTGTTGTTGTCAAATATTCACATTGTTTAGGTGAACGTGAAAGCAATAAGACAACTGTGTGTATTTCGTTTCTACAACGTGGCACCCATACAACAGACGTACACACTGCGAAGTCTTACAGGGTCCCATCGTAGCACGATCGATACAAACATGTCTAACGAACGTCCGGACTGTGATGGGGGCGGAAAACCGAGACAACTGATAACAATAATAAACAGCCCATCAAAACTCAGAAAATGATGCGACGAGTTCACGAAAACTATTGAGACATACTGCTAAGGTTTCAGTCGGAATCGAATTCAATCCAGTGGACAAAAAGTGGCCACAAATGAATGCATGGTAAACAACGTAACCAGTTACATGATAGTGCCATCACAATAAGTATTATGTAGAAAGGCACTGGAAGGAATGAGAAAAAATCCCAAAAGAGGGGCGACTAATAAACGGGCGGAGAAAAACCAATTCGGAAAAGATAGAGTCAGTGATGATGTTTTTTGTCATGTCTGGTAGCGTCACTAAACAAAGGTGCTCGTTGTCCTTCGGACCTCAAGCAGGAAGCCGGGAACGCCTCATCACAGTTATCATACCCTGAACCCATGTCATACACTGACCACCAAGCAGATATTGTCAGTCCAATCCAACAAACGTGAACAGAACACCATGGAGCAAACGATACGTTAGCATACGCAAAAAGTGTCAGAGCCGACGAAGCCCATGCAATGCGATTGTTATGACCAATGGTACGTAAGGTTTGTCATTCCCAAGATCCCCCGGCAAACATCGGCTGTGCTAATGTGTTGTTCTCACCATACGCAGTTAGTGCGGTGGCGGCATCGATGATAGAACGCAAACACTCGGTAAACATTCGCAAGGGATGTTTGGTTTGGCGGTCGTACACAAGAAGTGCTCGCAGACACGATCTACTAAAGAAACACTGGAACCACACTGGAGCTACAAATGGAGGAAGTCAGCAAATGCCATTCGGGGTTTAGCTCTACGATTGACGATAGGGTCACAAGTATCATATGTAATCGGTCAATCTTCGTTTCCAAATGTACAGTTGAAGAATAACTGGTTTGAATCAAGCTCAAGCACATATGTTCCTCCAACACGTAAAATGAGATTCAACAACAATATGGACCGCACTTCAATGTCACCTCGGTGCAACTAAGCAACTGCATCACGCCCAACGCAGACGAACTGGTTTGAGACTTAAACGTGCAGTTAACCGCGTACATCCACGAAGTCTTTTAATCATATATCAAAAGAAACGTAATTAAAACTAAACACGTCGTTGATTACAGAATATATACATGAGGATGATACACAACTGACTGCATATAGTTGCAGATTACACGCCACCGTCGTATGGTTAAGTGTGTTGATATATAAAGTGGGCTTAACTGCGCCAGCTACTCCTCTATCAAGTAACGTCTCTCTCGACGACCGAAAAGCGTTCCCAAATGGGATCCCAATGGGGTGCAATGGGCGTCTTCTTTTACGGCATTGCAGACACCAAGCAGAATGACAGATACGGATTCGAACGAAACAGAAACTGAAGAAGAAGTAGTAATCACGGCCTTCAACTATCGACGAAGTCGTTCAACCAAGTTGTTTGAAGCTGGGCGACAAACCGTTATGCGTAGATAGTTGTAGCCCAACAAACAGTTGAAATCTAGAAACAAGGATGACGTAAACTGGAATCCGCGGTCGAAAGTAGCAGTCACTGATACGCCAAAATTTCAACCAATCCTTAGACAACGTGTTCGAAAGATGTAACACATAACAGAACAGCATGAAACCACCTGGAAAGGCAGTCCTCAGATCTCACAGTATATAAAGTCATTAGATGAAAGTAATACTCAAGATGAATGTTCAAATCGAGTATCTTGGAGCATGGAAGCTCTCGATGTAGATATTGTTTAGAGACGGATTTGGCTCACCACAAAACGAATACCTGGGTGGGATATATCGTGACACTGAGTAGAAAGAATCCATCGAAACTAATGACGTGAGGATACGACTTCTCAATGAACATGTCATACGGGACACTCGCATTAGTTTGCAAGGTACAGAAGTGAATTAGTGTTGATGGTGATGTCGTTGACAATTTCCGAAACTCTGTCATTGTCCTGTCCAACAACCATGCATTTTAGATCAATAATAACGTGCGTCAGAAGACTGAGAGCACATGGTAAACTGTTCGTAGCTAGTCAGCAGTGTAAACTGGTCTATACAAGAATACACCAAAATAAAAACTAGCGGCAGAAAACAGTATTTGTACCGAGAAGTTCGGGATCAAGTATATGTTTAAGGAGCAACGAACGAAATGGAAGAAGCACGCAATGGTTTACCCGAGCTGAGTTAAACGATCTTCCGGTGATGCACTATCCAATTGTTTCGATTCTTCTCCAAAGAGGGCTTCCCGATCGTAAGCCGGATTGTGAACACCATCTACTTCATGCGGTGACTTGCTTAAATTCTACCGAGAAAGGAATAATAGTGGTAATCATTAGTAACAAGGAACCAGACGACGTTGTGAATTAATAGTAAATATAATTTTCGAATTTTAACGACTTTGACGCAAAATGTATAGCTTCTACCAAATCAAGCTGCAAGTCAGTTTGAAATTTTCCATCTCATGTTGACTCAAACAAATATTTAAGTAATAACTATTCACTGAAGCAGAGCATATCCACTGTAAAGCTGCCAAGTTCTTAAGCACTAGGCATCACCCCAATTGAAAGTAGAGGTAGAAACAAAAACTACACAGGAACCTACTTAACGCCCAACGAAGCAGCTAAATGACAAAATGAAATCCATACATTTAATTCAATCGTTTCTGTGTCGATCGGAGCCCGGTCTACACCTACCTTCGCCATCGATAACGGAGACATCGGAAATGCTGCGTATGCCGTGTTGTGGACGCAGGAACCGCTCGGTCCGAACGCTTATTACAAGGTATGTGAAAATACAATCAAGAGTACAACCAACTTTACTTTGGACGAATGTCTTGTTCGTAACAACGAGATTGGATCTGGACGCGATGTGACGGCTTGCGCATTTCGATGATCTATTGGGCTAGAATGGACGATGTGATCACACTGAGAGAGTCATTCACGCTAGGCAAGCCAACAGATATAGGCCTGAAGAACCACAGTCTACTGGTCTTCCAAGTTGAAAGTTGAGAGGTTAACATATTTTTCTAGAAAAAAAGTACTAGTTCAAGTACACTGCTACCCAACCACAACCTTGCTGTTCAGGGTTTTCAAACAAAGGCTTTGGTTGAGTACCATAATCGTTCATCTGTTCAGATATGGGCGCCCTGCCAGTATCTTAGCCTACATACAACCATGAGTATTTACAACACCAGTAACTTCATATTTTATCGGCCGTTTCGTAGTATAAACCGGCACTTTTCAAAAGAGGTGGGGAGGCGTTAGTACAGGGCTTGACGCAGTTGTTTCAACTTGTGTGGGCGATGGAAGACATTCCTTTTACTTAGTGGAAAACTGACTGATCTTGATAATGCTGACGATAGTGTTGTTGCTTGAAAATTTCTAAGCAACAGAGACACCGCTAGAAGTTATTTCGCGCTATGCGAAGTAGTTCGAAATGCGCTTTGCAGCCTCAGAGTGCTTCTGTAAGACTGCCGTCACTACGTAGACTTAATGTTGAGGAGTGAAGTTATGGAGTTTGTTGCCTGGTTTGTGTATCTGAGTGGCTGCATCACTGACGGCTGGGATGTAGGGAGCGGAATGAAAGCCCGTATCTTTAGAGTTAAAGCGGTGTTCGGTACTCTAAGAAGCTTCTTGTAGCAGAGAGGCACCTTTCTGATGCATAAAGGTTGCGTATATAGGGCGACTGTGAGGATTATTTTACGGCCCCGAAACTTGGACGCTCAGATTAGAAGTCGCGAACAGTCTTCAGGTAAATGAACACTGACGTTTAAGTTCGACAGCTCGCATCTGGTGGCGCCAATGAGTGAGAAACGAAGAGGTTAAGAAGCGGGTATTTGGTAATGAATGCCAAACAAGTTCTTCTGTTCAATCTTTGAGTCTACACACACTTAAATGACTAGGTCATGTATTAAGGATGTCAGTCACACAAAGCACTCTTTGTCGATGCCGCGGCCGACTAGCGTAACATGCGAGGTGGACAGATGACTTGGATTGGGGGAACGAGGTCGTTTACCAAGGAGTTTGGCATTGTAAGTCTGGTCCGCCTCCTAGGCTTGGGGCTCTCGCGACTCACAGTCAGTTGCTGGTGAGATGGCGGCTTAGTGGTGTGATTGTTGCTGTTGTTTGACCGGGTTGTCTGTGAAGTAACCGCACTTAATAAAGCGTGGCAGTGAAAGCCGGAAGGAAGCTACCTTGCTGATCAAGCCTTCCTTTTATTTATAGCTCGGTTGTTCGTTTGCATGATGTAGGCACCGCGATGTTGAATGTAGACATAATTATTGAGTAGTTAGGTCTTCTCCCTTTTTTTTCTTTATCTTGACGGGGGCTTGCTTGCTTCCTCGTGGTTGTATAGTAGTCAACTAACAGTGAGAACCACTGATGTATTGCTGTTTATAAAAAGGATGATGACGGTACTAGTTACTGGAATGTAATCGAGCGAACCCTGCTTTACCTTAGAGCTCTGATTGATCTCCACTTCAGCTTGATCATGATATTCGATTTCACCGTCACCAGAGACCGTTGAACGTACCAATGATCCAAAGCAATGCCTAATAGCGAATTTAATTGAATAACAACGCTAGGATCACACATACATCCAATTCCAGACTCGACAGAATGTTCATCGGAGCAGTTTGCCAGCCTACCGTCGATGAGTAAGGGTAGTAAAAGCGCCAATATTTGCTATTCATTCCTTTACAACGGCCAGGAACTTGACTATAAGGCATTATGGTTTGGACCGCTACTTACTCCAACAGTGATGTGGACTAAACCAGAAGAAAAACTACCAGAAAGAATAAAAATGAGTAAAAAAGAGCTAAGCGGAAGGACTACAAATTGTGTGGATACAGATGAGCCACTGAGTGTGTACAATGTCATTTCGGATAGCGCATCTAGTCAGCGATTTGAGTGATCATAAAGATTCCATCCCGGAAGGCGATGCCTACCCACCTTACTCAATGGGTCTTCACATATCGTGACCACGTTGTGACCTGACCACTGTGCGGTTTTACCCAACTGTTGATAACCGTAGTATATAATTTCCAGCATGCTAAACTACCTGTGGAGTACGTGATTCAATCATTGCAGACTGTACAACGTGATTAGTTTACTAAGTGACTGCGTACCTCGGGCATTTTCGAGTAAGAGCTAACGAACGACCGCACATCTCACGCGACCATTTCACTTGATGCAGGCTAACTTGCAAGAACAGCCATAGTAAAACAGCGAGTTTTCTCAGATCTTCGTGGCGACCAGGCCATGTGTCTGAACAGAAGGCATACAAGCATTATATATCCTCCTTTCAGCTACGACCGAACGTCTTTTCGATACCACAAATCATGCAGTCTGGCAAAAACAACTTGTGCTTTTTCTATTCTTGCTGATATTTTATTAACAATATTACAGGCGGACGAGCTAGTGCTATTAAGTATGTGAAAGTGCCCACAGTCTCAAGTGGATCGTCTGAAATAAAGAAGGTAGGAGTGGGAATGCCCCAGTCTTGAAGAAACGCTTTACACTTTGAAGGTGCGAAGTGCATTCCACACAAACCAGTTCGGTCACTCACCTTGCTAAGTGCGGTCTAGGTGTCTTCAGTAGAAGGGATAAGTAAGACGGTGTCATCCGTATACTTCATGCCAGCCGACCTAGCTTCAGGAAGAAACTAAACACCGAACTCACGGGATTCCTCAAACGCAACTTCCAGAACGTCGCTCATAACAAAATGGAACAGGAAGGGGGAGAACTCACACCCTTGATTAACACCACTAGAGATGATGAACGACCGAGACGGTTGTCCATAAACCCTCAACCTACTTGTACATCTGGCACACAGTGATCTCAACAGATTCACATATTTCCCTAGGACTCCCTTAAGAAAGAAACAGTTCCAGAGGACGTTACGAACAACTAAATCAAAAGTAGCTTTTAGGTCTAAAAAGACCACGACCGTCGTCTGCTTGTAAGAGTGCCGATGCTCCAAGATCTACCACAGAGTAAACATGTTATCAACGTACGCACGACCGGACCGGAACCCTGCACGCCCTTTGTGTATTTTACCTTCTATGGGCCTAGTGAACCGACGTAGTAGAAAGTCAGTGTGCAACTTGGACGTAACAGATACTAGGCTGATGCCTCTGTGGTTGTCACACAGATTTCAGGCTCCGTTTTTGAAAACGGGAATTACCGTAGATACGCATTAATCATGCGGTACGACGTCAACTTCCCAAACTGTTTGAATGAGTTTCAACAGTCCTGATATCAACCTCGATCTACGATCCTCGAGAAGAGGAAGAAAGAGATCTGGTCTAGGAGCCTTACTATGGTTCAATAACTTAATCTCCAGAGCCACTTCTTCTTCAAGATAAGGTCGTCTTGAAGGTAACATCTAATCATTCAGGTCCCGTCGTCTATATGGTCTGCATAAGGCCAGCTGAACTATTCCTAAAAATGTTCGGCCCACCTGTCCAGCCGGCGCGATTGCTGGTGATAAGTGAGCCAACTTATCACATATGGTCCCACTTACATCAACTCGACGGATAGTACAACCACGGATAGGGGAAAATGACTTTTGGCTATTATCAGGAAGGAAGGCTCGTTTCATTTCTTTTGCCTGTTCGACCAAGTAGTGCTCGCGGTCTTCGCCCAAGCCCATAGTGAGCTTACGGTTAAGTTCCTGACGGGAGCCATCATAACAAAAGCAAGGTAGAATCCAGCGACGCTTGTCCTTAAGCATTACCGACGTGAGAGAAATCCAGTTTTGTCGCAACTGAACAGCTCCTCCGGAACCTAAATCTACAAAATAAATTTCCACAGCCGCTGTGTCCTCTCACCTGATTGGAACTGGGGAATTTGTTCACTAATGCTTCCTGGCAAGCATTCTTCACGGTCTCTTCGCTCGAACGCCAGTTAAGTACCTTACATTTATGAGTATGATCTCTGGACAAATGACAAAACAAAATGGGCACGCACAATAGAGTGGTCAGAGTATAGGTAGTTGCTTCAAAAACATGAGTCTTTAGCAGCGACGTCACCTGTAACTGACTGTCATATGATCCAACTGTGTCCATGGCTGAGAAGCACACGGGGGTCTCCAAGTAACATAGTGCTTCTTCCTGTGTTGGAATGCGGTGCTCGAAATATACAGACCGTAAGATGCGCACAGCTGCATCAATCATTTACCATTATCAGTTCGTTGTGCCAGGACACCGAACGTATCACCCAGCCGCTGTACCAATGGAGAAAGACGGCCAAATCGAACATTAAAATCGCTTGCTAGTATGATGATGTCTGAGTGTCTAGTTTGCCTCAGAAGGTCAACGAGGGCATCACATAACGTATCACTGGTAACATCCGAACAGCAGTCCGTTGGAGAGTACGCCGATATAATCTATAAACAACGCCTTTCTGGTTTGCGTCGACAGACTTTAACCAATGTATTGAGCCCGACAGCGCAAAAGCGAATGTTCACTGGGATCCAATCGAGCAAGCATTGTTCCGCTCTGGAGCTCACTACGATTCCCACCCTAGCTTGACCGCGAGATTCGGCCTCGGCGTCGCCAGAAACCCTGAGAGAGAACGAACTGGATCGACAGTTATCTAGAGGTGACCTCAAGTGAATAACGGTGCTAGAATCGTAGACTCGTGTCTCCGACACACAGCACACACCAAGCTTCAGACTTGAGAGAGTACTAGCAAGAGCAGCCTGCTGACCGACTTGTCGAAGAGTGCGGATATTAAAGGCGCCAATATTTACCAGTTGTCTTGGCCTCAGAAAACAATTATCGCCCGAGGGTATATGGAAGGTAGAAAAAATAGGGGGTAAAACAGTAGGAGGAAGTTGTGTTGGGTGAATAATGTCATTGTCGGGAGAACGATAATTTCTGATACTTCCTGGTCGTATATGCCGCGGAACGGGGTTGACCTGAGGACCCAACCCCGAGTCTCGGACTCAAAAGTCTGAGCTGCGAGACAATAGAATACAGGGTTTTCTTGGAGGACCCCACCCGGAGCCAATGACTCAAGAATCTGACTCACCTGGCAGTGAGGGGCTTGCCTAGCCCGAGGGCGCAGTGAATAAGATATCGATGTCTGACTCTGAGCACTGCTTTTGGGGATACCAGATGTTTTACCCTGAAAATCAGTGCGATTCCCACTCCAGCTTAATCACGAGATTCAGCTTCAGTGTCACGAGAAACCCTGAGAAAGAAGCGCTTGAATCGACAGCTATTCAGAGGTGAGCTCAAGTGGATAACGGTGCTAGAATCGTAAACTCCCGCCTCCGACACGCAGCACAAATCAAGCTCCAGACTTGAGAGTACTAGCGAGAGCAGCTTGCTAACCCGATTTGTTGGAGAGTGCGGACGTCGGAAGCGCCAATGTTTACCTGTTGTCTTGACCTCAGAAAACAATTACTGCCCGAAGGTACACGGAAAACCGAAGAGTTGGGAGGTGAAATAGTAGGAGAAAGTCGTGCTGGGTGAATAATGCCGCGGATGGGGGTTGATTTGATAGACCCCACCCCGAGTCTCTGACTCAAGTCTGACCTGCGAGACAACAAGACACAGGGTTTTCTTGGGGAACCCTACGCAGGGCTAATGACTCAGCAGTCTGACTCACTTATTAAAGGGGAGGGGTTAATCAAGTGGGGGGTGTAGTGGATAAGACATTAATGTCTGATTCTCAGCAATGCTGAGTGCAGAGGACGTATTCCAAGTCACAACGGACTTCGGAGCGATACCGATCGATTTCCAAAATTACTGGATAATATGCCGGTGGTCACGTTCAACGGCAGAGAAGTCGAAATGTTGTCTACTTGAGGATGTCTTTTTAACTCTCTTCCACCTTATTGGGAAGGGAGCAATACAGTAACTACAAAAGTAGTTCTGATACGTGTTCACAGGATCGTGTCTCACTACCTACGCACTCCACAGCAGTCAGTAGTGCGACATACAGCCCTATGAGTGTACCTACTTTTCGTCTGACTGCTCTCTTTTGGTTCGTCTGACAAGGTTACCCCCTGCAGGAAGGAAGTCCTAATCAGCATAGCCATCCAGATAGGTGAGGAGTAAAAACCAATGGCAATCGCGTGGCGGAGGTGTGTGTTGACCGAATAAGACATACACGGGACGGTCTGAAGAACGAACCGTCAAACCATTCGCAAAATTCATTGGCAAAGAAGACGGTGGGCGGAACAGTTCGAGCAACAGGTCAACTGACCCTCAGAGTCAGGTTGCGCCTTACTGTCCAGTATTACCATCATTATCAAAACATCTATGAGTCTGACCAGAAAGTAACGCAGCTTGTGCAGCTGCTCACCCCAGCAGTGAAGTGGAGTATCCTAGAACACGTTACTAAGAAGGTTGAAAATCAATAAAAGATTAACAGGAGGAACTCAGAATGGTATTAATGCAGATACGCCATTGACTGCGACACATCGCCATCTCGGATAACGTTTCTAACCAGCAGTCACGAGGACTCCAGTCAGGCAGGCGACACCTACCCACTTTGCGCAACAGAACAATCAGGGTCTTTATATTTCGTGACTACGTTGTTGCTTGACCACTAAGTGATTTCATTCAACTATTGGTGGTTTTAGTATACAAAGCCCGGTACGGTGAACACTGAGACTACACGCGAAGTACGTGAGTCAACCATCGCAGGTTGTGCGACATGATTAGTTGACCAGCAAGTGCTCAGTGGTGGATGAAAATTTCACCTCCAATCAAGGCTAAAGTTTCAAGATGGGACATGATACCAAGACACCATAAGGCACCCATCTCGTGAACGGCGACTTCGCTGTAATCAGAGAGTCGACCATTTCACTACAGGGGCTCGGAAATGATTAAAAAAGAAAGTTTGATGTGACGAGACCTTTGCTGGTACCGTTTCCAGCTTCAAGAAAGGTATTTGAAATGTATGTGATAGTCATAGAGAGATACGTTTGCCTCCGATCGCATCGAAGATATTGGCTGTTGTGGTCACTCGTGGGTACACTTTAACAGTCCGTTAGTGGGTAGAACACAAGTACACCTACGGACGATCGACACTTTATGTCTCAAAACATTCAAAGGAACACTCTTGGACTGGCAAACCGTATCATGCCGACCAACAGACACGGACTGGAAATTGCATCCCTTAAGATGAAAAAACCGTACAGGATGGAATTTCGTGTGTTTTGTGGGGAGAAAAGACTGTACATAGTTCTGTAAAATATTGTAGAATGCCGACCTGACCAGATGAGCGTAACTGAGATCTACCAGCCGAAAATCGAACCACAAGAAACTAAGTTCAAGAGTGAGATCTTAACCACGGTAGAGTTGTCCGAGTGCTTTCGGCTGGTCGAATATTTTAAACCCCTGCAAAACATACGTATTCAATAACCACCTGTCACTCCAATACAACGACCAAAAACAACAACGTTATGAATTTTTTAAAATACTTTTTCTGGCGTTTTCGATTCCAATGAAGTGAATATCTTTCTTATGACGAACGGTAATGCAAGTGATATCAAAACAACAGAAGTCTACGGAAAAAAAGTAATAAAACTTGGAAATACATACAGTTGCAACAAGACAAATAGGCCCAAACATCCAAGGAAATCACAAGAAATTTAAACTCGGCAACCGTGACTCTTAGAATGGTTTCCACATTTGAAGGAGAGTTACTTCCACCGCTAATGTTGGTGGTTGGGAGGACGCAAGAGCACAAAGGTATGTTAACATCAATGTTAGCAAAACGTCAATAGCATGTGTAGGAAGAGGCAGACATTCCTTTTTCACTTTAAGCCTAAGTATAGTAGGATCGTTAGTTTGCAACTCCATTCTTATAGTAGCCCTCGTCAACATAGGTTCAACCCACTGTCCTTGCTCAGCAAGTACCAAGAAATTTCCCCTATTAACATTAATCAAAAGGTTTTGTATAACGTTCATATGAAATATTAGCGAACACGGAAGTCGTCCATTACAATTTTTATGACGACTTTCCAAATGGACTCTTACGACACTCTTCATGTTTTCGTTAATATTTGTGGCTACGGTGAACTCCCTCAAGCACTGGAACGTACTATTGCTGTCTGTATGGCATTGTGGGTATCAAAATATGTTTGTTTAAATCCTGCTACTGTTCTTCAAAAATATGGATGTTTTTCACCACAGTAAAATGTACAAGTAGTTGATTTTTTAAATATCAGCCGGATAACAAAGGAGTAGCCAATTTTCGTTTAATACATTCCCGTCAATGAATGAGTTTTTTTTATATACACACAAGTGGAGCCAAAAGATCCCACCTCTTCGAGACCACATACCACACAGAAAACTGACGACGAGTGTAAATGACTCATCGTCAAGATCTCTCCCAACGTTTATTTGGATTGATACGGATAGCTCGTCACGTAAGTTCAGAATGAGTTAATGGAACATGTACTCAAGAGCTGAGGCGCGAAACATGGTCATAAAGACCAAAACATGTCTGTGTTTCGGCAATAATTTTAACTTTATCGAACAGGGGCAACGGCAAAATGCGATCACTCCGGGTAAACGGTCAGTGTAATGGGTACAGGAACCAGTGGAAGTTAGATAAAGTATACAGTAAACGTTAACCAGAAAGCTGTACGTTCGTAGGTGATACGCCCGAGTTACACCACATCTCCCAGTGCCTAAGTAGGACGAATAGTAAAGCAAAACGGCAAAAATCAGCGGATTCGCCAAGTTGGATATCGACGTGAACAAAGCAACTTGGGCTTCAGTTTTCTGTTAGGTGTCCAGTTATACTTTTTAGACGAATTTTTGAGACAATGGAACAGTTCTGAATGTTAGTAAGTTTTTGTCCGTGCATAGGTTTGCACATTTTAATCATCGCAGGAAAATCTACCGATTTACTACTATTATGCGGCCTCATTTTTTCCAATTATTATGCACGAAAAGTTCACAGATACCATTTGAGCTTTCAACGATGGCATTGTGTGCTTCACTGCATCACTTAGTCCCCTATTGTATTGCGCCATGTCTTTGGAAAAGGAACAAACCTTTGGGCCTACGTCACACATGCCTTACTGGCCCGATCGCCAATATCTCCGAACAACGGACATCAAAGGAGGCTTTTTCTCCTTATTGACGAAGGCTTATGAAAACCCACACTCAGGGGATGTCTCAAGGCTTCAATAATTATTTTTTTCCTTGTTAATATGCCGTTATATCCAGTCTGCCTTCATGTTCTGAGCTCAGCTAAATACAGCCAATGCATCAACGTTTATAGTGACTACATCTGATCGTTTACCGTACCGGGCATTATATACTGAGACCACCAACAGTTGGGTAAAACCGCGTGGTGGTCAGGCAACAACGTGGTCACAAAATATGAAGACCTTGACTGCTCCATTGAGCAAAGTGGGTAGGTGTCGCCTGCCTGGATGGGGTCCTCGTGATCACTCAAACCGTTGGTTAGAGACGCTATCCGAAATGGCGATGTGTCGCAGTCAATGGCGTACCTGTATTCATACCATTTCTAGTTCTTCCGCTTAGCCTTCCTTTTAGTAACGTTTTCTTCTAGGATATTCCACGTCACTGTTGGGGTGAGCGGCGGCCCGAGCCACAGTACCTTTTGGTCAGGCTCATGGCTGTTATGATGATGATGATGATGATGAGTGACTACAACAAGGAACAATTCTGATAGTCGCACTCCACTGCACGCTTTTGGTGATGTTACCGTTCTATCTATTTTTGTCTTAGTTAAGCTATTAACTTGTAAATTCCGTTCCGGGGCTAAAAACACAACTCGCTCCATACCTTACTAGCTTGACGTATTTCTTCTGTAAACTTTGTTTTCCAAGGTCGATAGTAAAAAAAAGGGATCAACAAACTAAATCCTTGTTTTCACTATCGTATGTGCTTTGTTGTTAAGAAGCAGACCAGGTATTATTCTGTTGAACTGTTCCAACCAAAATGAGGATCGAATCTCGTTAAGTTTAACTGAAGTGGGTCGTACGCTCTAGTCACCCCTTTGGGCACCAGTAGCAAAACTCTGGCCGTACAGCAAACGAAACTATCGAAGCGGTCCGTATAACTGTGGACCAATCAAGCCACCGAGTGAAAAATGAACAGTGAGACCGAATGTAACACGAACAACTGCCATGCCGACCGGTCAAAGAAGGGGTCGCGAACCCCAGTTCACGCACTTTTAAGAGAGAGTGTAGTAACCAACGACCGTGTGGCTTCTACAAGGTTTGCGGCTACAACCGTGCATCTCAGCCTATCGTGAATGCATGGTTTTATATATGTTTACCACAGGGCGCCTGATAAAACCAAGTAGCACTTCCTTCAGTCGTCCAACTAATTGTATGCATCAGATGTTAGTGCTCTCCTGACGACTCATTTATGATTCCAATCTACAGGGCTATACCGTCTGCAAATTTTCGTAAATGCAAACGTACTTAAAAGTTCCACGTACTTTTCGTTTGGCACATTTTTGAGTATCGCCCGGGCGAATGTGAGTACACACCTCGTGTCCAGGCACGCCTAGTGAGGTGTACAATATATTGACAGCTTAATTGCATCCACCCTGTTTCTATGTTGTAAAACCACTAGACAGGCTGCTGGTTCTGTGGCTATTATCTTACCCCATGCAGTGGATGTAAAACCTCCTGATTCAACGGCTGTGGTCAGTAAGGTGAGTAACGCACGTAAAACTGACACAATATCATATGCATCGATTACTTCTGGGACGAAGTCAAAGAGGGCTACCACGGTTGCTCCGAAAACACTCAGACCCATTACCCCTGATAAATCACTCACGGCGTGCAAGGAGAAACCGCATATTTCTAAGGTCCTTTGTTTGGTCCCCCCTAAGGAGTCCAATCTTGCTGTTCGGCGGAGCTCCGTCGAAGATGACGTAAAAACCATCAAAATTCTCCAAAGACACCAACTCCGCCGCTCTGCTCGGGAGGATTCTCTGATTATTTAGGGTCTTCCGGAATGCGCCACCAGCTGTTAAAGGTTCCACGACGAGCATGATCGAGAGCTCTGGAAAAGGTTTTGCATCGAAATATGCATTGATTCATGTCCCAAACTCTATCACAAGGTTGACCAAGGAATAGGATTCGATACATGCTGATAAACTTCGGTTAGCAAGTCATATTTTCGCCATCTACTACGATGAGGGATGTTCTTCTAACGGTGAATAAAATGCTGGACGACTATGGGGCTCATGTGCATTCTGATATACCATGCGCCGGACGACAGGGGCAAAGCTCATTAGCGAGGAGTTTGGGGCTCGACCTCGCAATGTCAACATTAGGGTTGTCCCCGGCTCTTTCAACGACGACCCGGAACATGACAGGAATCAGTAGCGATTCTCGTCACCTGCAACCGAACTTAGTAACGTCCAAGTGAAACGTATTCAAAGCACACTGCACCCCAAGCACCATCCGGGCGAAGCTCGTCCGCGACTTCCTAAAAGTACCACCATTTCTTGTGAGATGGCATCACACATAACATACCGGCTCCGCCATCGACGCCGCTTTATCACTGGTGAAATTTCGTTTCACCTCGATCGTTTCAAATAAGAACGGGAGTCATTAGAAGTTAGTGACCGCACGCGTACTAGTCTCTTTGTGGTGCCCAATGAGGATTCAAAGATTTCGGAATCTTATTACAGCCGGCTCCTATGGAATCGGCAGCAGCCACCTCAGTTGCATCGTAAATCTACCACCTCAACCACAAACCCAGGATAATGCCCATCCGTGTACCAGCGACCTTGTTGGTCGTATGTGCACGAATGCGCCTGGGTTAGTCAACAAACTACCCGAGCTTCGTGAACTTTGTACTTCCGCAAAGCCCCGGATCGTTGTTATAACGGAATCGTGGTTCAGAATTTCCTATGTAGATTCTGAGCTCGCCTTAGGAGATACAGTTCTTTTCAGTGCTGACACAACTAAAATTAAGGTGTGGGGGTCGGTCTTTACTGTCCACACTTCTCTCCAAGTCTACCTCTACAGTAATGCAGTATTTAGCTGCGATTCTGGAAACAGCATAGTGCACAATCCGCCTAAATGGCTATAATCATTGGCTAGTGGGGATAGTCTATCGTGCTCCATCTTTTAATAATCCAGAAAGTGAACTCATTATCTGGGTTGGAACTTATACCCACATCAGGCTTTCCCACATCTCTTTAATGGGTGACTTCACCTTGCCAGAAATTAATTTTCCGGCCTTCTCACAGGCAGGCTCCGAGAATTCCATACATGCATGATTTTTCTACATAATCATGGCATTGGGTTTCACGGAGCATAGATCTGACTTCAATCGGCGACCTGCTAACCATAATCCGTCGAGGATGGACTACATATTCAACAGCGAAGAGTTAGTGGATGACAACCCCTTGACTTAGGCGGTCATGCAGTCGCTTTGGTTGATCTAGTTTGTAGCACAAGCTCTTTCTGTTTAGCGGCCGGTGATCACAGAAACAAAATGGATGTGGAGAAAATAAGTAACCACTTAGCAGCGCAGTCGTGAGAGGACTTCATACTCCTCTTCACTACTGATGATCACAGAGGGAAGCTAACCAGTTCTTTCCGCAGCCGCTGGTCAACCTACACCATTGGCAGCCGCTAAAAGAAATAAGCCTCTAAGCCCACTAATTTGTTGCACACACTTATTGTGAAGAAGCGGCATGCACGGAAATGTTATCGATCGACAGGAGTTGAAGGTGATCAAAAAATATATGCCGTCGTAAGAAATTGGTGTACTTCATTGATTCGCGAAGATCGTCTTCACTACTAACAACGTCTTACCGGGTGCTTTTGTCGCTCGTTCAAATAGCCTTTTCCGATTTGTATCGTCAACTAACAAGGCAAACGCTGAGGTTCCTAAACTCCTAGGCCCGTCAGACCCTACTAGTTCTAATACTGAGATTACTGATGTCCATGCTGAGTTTTATAGCAGTATTTGTGCACAATAGCATTCAGTTCATCAGCTTTACTTTGATACGAAAATTAGTGACACCCGCATTGTGGATATTTCCTCCACGGCGGTGTTGACTAAACTCAGGTGCCTTAGGGACAGCTCTCCTGGCCCCGACGGTATACCTCCCACGGCCCTGCGTGAAGTGGCTAGACAGCTTGTTGACCTACTTAGCTTACAGTTTACGCAACCGGTCTCTCAGAAAAATTAGCGAGCACCATGCCCGTTTTCAGGAGCGCTAGGCGTGATCCTACCAGTGATTACCGATCAACCATTCTGCTATCGAGCATCTCGAAAATTTTAGAGACATTCATATACGATTGACTTTATGGTTATCCTACCTCTCAAGACTTCACCAATATACAGCATAGCTTTTGGAAGGGTCTTTCGAGTACCACGAATCTGCTGATAGCCACTGATCCGTGGACTAAAGCAGATGGTCAAGGCAATGGCAATGGCGTCGTAAACCTCGACTTTGTCAGAGTATCTGATCACGTGGGTCATGCTGTTTTAATCGGTAATGTTTTCCATTATAGAGTACAAGGCAGCCTCATTCAGTGGCTTGAATCACATCTTGTTAACCGACTGTATAGAGTGTGCGTAAACGGCGACTTTTCTAGCAGCAGATCTAGCTTCAGGGGGTACTTTAAAGTTCAGTTCCGGGTCTGTTTTTGTTCTCCATATTTATCAGTGATTTTTCTCTTCTGATTACTTTTCGCTACCACTGTTCGCTGACATCAAGATTTAGCATGCCGTGAACACCGGTAACGATTCTCTTATTTTATAGAATAACCTCAGCACTCTATTTAATTGATCCCAAGTAGACAGGCTCGGCTTTAATGTTCACAGTTCCCTGAATTCCACAGACTACTCAACGACGGCTACCAGCTTCAGAAAACTCATGTCGAGAGGGACTTGGAAACCTCTGTTTCGCACACTCTCGAGCTCTTCGGACGTTGAAGCGAATGCAAAAAGACTAGTAATACCCTCATATCATAATACCTTGGTGACATTCGGACGTCTTATTGGCCAGTTTGAACCTCGTTATTTCCAGCTTATTTATGACAGTTTTGTTCAACAACACCTTGGGAATGGCGCTGTGATTTGACCCTACCTCCAAATTGACAAATTGCTCTTGGAAACTATGAAACGTCCTACTACCAAGGCAGACGGGGGTCTGAGAACTAGCCTTGATAAATAAAGACTGACATCACTGAGCATGTATTTCTTAGAGTATCGTCGGCTAAGAGGTAGTTTGGTGTTAACCTTTTGATAATGAGGTCTCCTGAGCATCCATGCCAATTGATGTTGGACACGGGAAATAACACGTCACTGAGGTGCTGCCCTTTCAAACTTCAGTTCAAGCAGAGCAGAAGTGAATGCATGGATTTTTCGCATTTTGTGTTTGCATGGCTTGGAATGCCCTCCCTGGCCGTGTTATTTCTGCCAACTTTGTACTAATTTTCAAGGCTCGCCTTGATCAACATTTATCATTTTAGTTCGGATACTTCACCTATTTTTACGTTTCGGTTCCTTGTTGGGGAACTTGAGATACACTGAATCGAGATAAGGAATTCTCAGAAGCTCCTGCCTTCTACTTCCGTCTCTAATCCACTCGTGCTTTTTTCGTTTTCTTGGTTTCCACCATTGACATCCAATTGGACTAGGGTTATATATTTATATTTCCGGACACTGCCGGAAACAAACGACTTTTATCTACCGACTCTATCACATTTTGGTAGTTCAATACCCGATGAGACCAGCGTCCGACTGAACTTCAGGAAATTGCTAGTGACGAGGATCAAACATATCCCTGTGTCCACTTTAAAAAGCAAAAGAAGACTTATGAAACTAAACCAATAAGTCATACTGCCACATTTTTGACACTGGAAGGAAATAAGAACCAATGAATTAAATATGCGTGGGTGATCAACTCGATGAATGAAAGGCTAGCATGAGCAATAATTTGATTTGAAATGCTTGTTTTCGTTACCGCCTTGTCCCGTACTGTCTCCATTACTTATCGTACCTTATTACATTAACCTTTTACTGTCGTAAAGCAGCCTTATCGTTAACAATTCTTGTTCGCGTAATATATCACAATGACATACACGAGATCCAGCAATATTGATGGATCAGAGATATCCAGTGTTTGCGGTCGAATCGGCTGTCGTATAACCGTTCAGAACGGTATACAGTACCGGAAGTCTTCACAGTGGTACCACTACAAACGTACAAGCATCAAGGATGATCAGTCTAGTCTACTCACCCCCTGGATTGCCATTTATTTGTATCGGCCACCTCCTTAGAAGAAGTCGCAGCCCGTCCGGGCCCGTAACCGTCTTGTTGCTCGCCACCGACAGTGAGTGAAAACATGATGTAGTTAAGTGTATCTGCATGGCACTTGAGAATGTCACCGTATTACACGAGGCGACCGTAGAAAAAATATTGGCTGAGATGCACAAAACGTTGTCTGATATCGAGGTCAGAGCTGAGCTCACTTAACAAATACATAACGCTTGGCTTTCCAGAGGTAATGGCTGCCCAAAAAATAATGGCATTATCTACTACTCAAATTGAGGGGGCCGCCACAAACTTGAGTGACAGAAGATTTCGGGAGAGGATAGCTGCGTAGTGGAGACAGTTTCCAACCATGACTTCTCTCTGTGAGTAAACCAAAGCAGCGTTGAACACTTCCTTCTCACTAGATCTAACAACCTGGTCATTGGTAGCAGACTTCGTTTGAAATCTTTCAAGAAGACACTCGGACTTTTCGTAACATTGCCCAGGAAGCTGAGCACAGGGTATGTGTTCGATAAAAAGACGGTCATGAGGGCGGCTCATCCTTGTTTAAGGAGAGCTTCACTTGATCGATCTGTGTAAGAGCGGGAGAAATGCTTCCGGACTGTCATAACAAGGTTATACATCAATTGATCCTAAGCTGCCGGTCAAAACAAAGGTCTTAATTCCTACTCTTAAGTGGATGCCAACGCTTCCCAAAGGTTCGACCGAGGTGCCATTATTCGCAGCAAAAGTAGTTATCCTCACCTCCTTCAGTGGTCAGTCACCTGTAGAACTAGGTAAGCTTGAAGGAGTGGCCCACAACGGTGACATAAACCGCCACTCTTCTTATCTGCAACCTCTTCATCCAAAAAACGGTCTTCGAAAAAAATACTTTATTCTCAAGTTCCATAACCTTATGAACCTGCTGGAGTCACCACCGGCATTCCGAAAAACTCATGTTTCGATTGCTCTAACGACATTTTTTCCGGATAGATTGAAATCTCTCCTTACTATGTCTTCCTTTAATTTAGAATGTCACCCAAATTTTCGTGGGCCCAAAACTGCCAACCACCTTCCAGCAGCGCAGAAGGTGAAAGTGATTCGAAGGCCGTCCTTCTCGAATCAACGGAAGTAGATGAAGCGTCCACAAGGATGCTCATATACGCTCAAGTTGCGACGAAGCAGCCGATACTAGCCAAGAGAGCGTATGAAACGCAGTCACCATCCACATATTTCCCCTCGATACTAGGACTTTTTTCAAGCAATACCTCTTTTTGTTCCCAGCCAAATGAAGTAACCACTTCTGAAGGAGACTTATCTGTGCAGGATCACTTGTTTACGGCAAATCCTTATGATGTAATGAAACCAGACGTGATCAGTCCTCGGATGTTCAAAGAAACGGCCCTTGGTTAGGTGGTGACCCTCCATAATTTGTTTAAACAGACACTTCGGGCTGACACTCTCCCAGAGGCATGGAAAGAAGCCACTGTCAACCCCATATTTAAGACAGGCGATCAACACTCCTCCGCTAGTTATCGACCAATAAACGTTACTAGCATCCCGTGTAAAATAATGGAGCGCTTATTAAAACGCACTGTCCTCGAACACTTTTTTTTCAAATCATCTCTCCTCTACTGAGCATGGCTTTCTTCCCGACAGATTGTTGATCTTCACGGACAGCCTGACAGAGGCCAAAGACAACTGTCATATCTCAAACGTTATCTTCCTTGATTTCGTCAAAGCTCTTGACCGTGACCCACACGGCATTCTTGTATATAAACTGGAAGCTTACGGCATTCAAAAAAAGATTCTGCGTGGGATCACCTCCTTCTTTGACAACAGAACACAGAGTAAAGACGAGATCGAGACTTTTCCCTCCTTCACCAACCTCCACTGGAGTCCTTCGAGGATCCGCACCAGGTCCACTGTTATTTTGTAAATACATGTCAATGACCCTCCCGACCTCATTTTCAGCAACATTCATCTTCATGCAGACGACTTAAAAATTTGGAATGCTTGTAATCCCAGTGCATTATGGATGGGTCTTGACAGTACTATGTGTTGGTCAGATGACTGGAATCTCCCTCTGAACGCCATCAAATGTGCGTGCATGTCACTCGGAGGATACTCCCGGAGCCTATGGTGATATACAATGCACATGGTGCAACAGATATCTCGAAAGTTGACCTGAAGAAAGACCTAGGGATTTAGCTGACGTCCAGCTTATCCTTCTCCTATCATCACCAGATGGCCGGTAAAAATGGAGCTGGAACTCCTGTCACGATAAAAGAAGCCTTTTTCTACATAGACATGGTTTTCCGACGCCTGACACAGCCTGAAAGTGTTAATCAGGTCATGGTCCCGGCCTGAGATAAGACATACTCATCACCGGACGTGTCCAGCGAGTAGCCACCAAAATGGCCAATGGTCTGAAGGAGTTCTGATGAGTCTCAGGTTGAAATTCAAGATCTGTATTCAACTGGGTTTCGAAGACTCCGTAATGACTTAATTCTTACTCACTTCTTCACCACAGGACAAGTGCAGCCAGTCTTCACCTTAGCGGTTCATACTGTAGTATCGACTATAGTCGAAGATGTCACAGTAAGCTCTACGACCTCCGACCTCCGACTTTTAACCGGCAATAATTCTTTCTTACAGGGCTATTATTCACTGGAATGACCTATATGTGCTTTTCTATGGATCGTTCCAAAGTGCTATTTGATCCCGTGACTTAATACATCGTTAGATTTGCGATGTACTCCGTTGTTAGTATATTTTGTAATCCTCGAAGGCTATGTTACACTTTTTTCGATTATGACTGCTTTTCAGATCAACAGAAGACCGCCGGAAATCTAAATGGATAAACTGAATGAACCCGTGTGACTTCAACCACCAGCGTCTAACAAATCGCTGAATTAAGAGACTTGTGAACGGGTCCGACGCTGTGCATTTTTTTGCTAATATTGTCTCAATGCACTTATTAACTTAATGTTTCAAACGGGCAAGTTTGTAGATCTTGACTACTGTTTCGAAACAGTAGCCGAGATCTACAAATTCGCCCGTTTGAAACATTAAGTTAATAAGTGTACTGAGACGATATTGACGAAAAAAATGTACTGAGTAGTGGTTAAAAGCTAATATGACTACGACAAAAAGTACATTAGGTGGAGCAATAATAAGTCTGTCTGGGTTCTCGCCCTGAAAGTCTGCGAACATACCTCATCCACAACTCTGGATTTTTCTCCACCCTGCGGTTGTTTAGAAACCGCTGCAAATGTGGTTGCACAAAGTAGCAAAACCACAACCGCGACACGAAACACACTCATAACGATGACGACAGACAACGTCGAAAAGCCCGCCTCGACCTTCAAGCGATTTCAGCGATTTGGTCGCGGGTTCGAGGTTGGAGGTCCAAGTCACCCGGATCCAGTCAGTTCCTCCGTTTCGATGTCACCGGTTTTCTGTTGATCCAAAAAGCTGTCATTGAAAACATGGTGTAGCACCGCTTTCGAGGGCTACAGGGAATACCGAGAACAGTGAAATACTTATCGATCAAAGCATAGTAAACCACTAATCTAATAACTTCCTAAGCAAGTGAGAATCTAATAACAGCTAAAAATCTCCAATGGAAGGTCGTCCCAGTGGTTGATAACCCTACAAGAGAACTGTTGCCTAAGCTGCGTGTAATCGGAAGACCGTGAATATCACTGTTATCTTTTAGTTAAAGAATACTTTCTAGCTATTGATGTTGGTGGAATTTTGTGACAATTGTTAGCTCCTGAAATCATAAAATTTCGTTGCTTTGGATTTTTTCGTTTCAATCCTCCGAAGATGTAAGCAAGGAATGTGCGTTTGTTCAATGACATAGGGATTAATGAAATGTAACGAAAAGTTGTATTTTGCGTTACTTCGGAGAACTGGTGGTATGATATAATGGAAACCGATGTAATAGACGCTGAAACATATGCTTTTATTTAAATCTGGACGTAAGTAAGCAGGAAAGCGTGATTATAATCTTGACAGTCGAACTGTTGTTAAAAGATGAATATAAAGCCTTTTATAAAACGACAAACGTTAGAAACGCCCATAAATCTACTTCAACGTAGGACAGTACACGAAAAGAGGACAAGTAATTCGTGCTTTATTTGTTATATTCGCCATCTTTACCTTTCGTTGATACGCTGGAATGGGCACAATGTGACCTGATGAGAGAATGAAGTTATGGAACACTCCCAATTGGAAAGATTACGACACTTTAAATGGCCGGTATGGTGCTTCAAGGCCGAAACGAATAAGAAACGGCCATTTAGGAGCAGAAAGAAAATTTTCGAATTTTTCATAAAACATTGAAATGCATATTACGGGGCAAATATATAGATTTCTCCGAGTATAACAATTGTGTCGGAATGAGAAAAATCAGCTATGCCTAAAAATTATCCATATTCGCATGTTTGTTGAAAAGAGCTGTCGTCATTCTTTTTCGACTTTACGTTCTGAAAATGCTTCCATCGGGATGTTCTTGGTGGAATACACATCTTCATTTGTAGAAACGCTCAATTTCGCGAGGTTCTGAAGATGTAATAGGATCTGTAATTTTCGAACACGTTGCGTTTGCACTGCATTGTACACGAAATATCACAGTAGTTTCTGATGGAAGCTGTGCCACCACGTTTTTTGGTTAGTCAGAACTCTGAATTATACGTTCATTCTGTTTTCCTGAGGGCCTTTCCGGTGGAAAACGGTCCGTTTTATCACGTGATTGTTTCTATCCACGGTATTGCGTAAACAATACTAACACGTCCAACTGTATCATTAACTATGTGCGTATTATTTTGCTTACTGCTTATTGACTATGCTCGAATGTAACTAGCCATGTGTACGCTAGTAAACGCTCATGTATCTGACAAATAATGACCAACATTGATGCTCGTTAATTATTTGACGAAAACATTGATTCCCACTACTAACATTTCAGCTACAACCCTTCTATCTTAGTACCATGCACGATCACGATTTAGAGGACTGTCGCTGTATGATTTCGCCGGCGGCGTGATTCACTGAGGGCTGCCAGCATATCAACCCACTTTTGGCCGAAACTGAATGAGGGCGTTAAAACCTATCCCCAACGGACTAAATACATGTACATTCTGATTCCTCCCATGTTCTACTTATCAAAGTTGATCATAGCATGAATCAACCTGACGGACTAGATACTAGTGTGAACGCGTACTACAAACTTGAGCCCTGATGATAGTTTTAGTCAACCGGACGCAGCAGCCACTGGTGTGCATGCATCCTGCATACTTGAACGGTGATCATAGTTCACGTCAACTGGACGAGGCACCTACTAATGTGAGCACACTACATTCTTAAGCGTTGAACATAGTTTGAGTCAACTGGACGGAGCAGCAACTACTGTAAATGCATACTACATACTCAGGCGTCCATAATAGTTTAGTCAGCTGGACGGAACAGCTAATAATGTGCATACATCCTGCATACTTAATCATTGAAAATAGCTCTGGTCAACGCCAGAGGGAGCATCCGCAATTTTGCTGCACTAGACGTTCTTCAGCAACACACTATTCAAAACGTTCCTGGTGGTCTGCCCTGGGAACGGACTAGATACAGCTAACTCATTAATCCTTATCCGAAGACAAGTCCCAGTAAGGCGAATACATCATCTAATTCTTTCGCTTCCAGCGCTGCGTGTAATCGGTAGACCGTGAATATCTCCGTTATCTTTCAGTTGAAAACTATTTTCTAGCTATTGAAGTTGTTGAAATTTTGTGACATGATGCAGTTCCTAGAATCTCAGAATTCTTTTCCCTGGATACTTCGTTGTTTCAATCTTCCGAAGACGTA
>LUCH01002477.1:0-16523 GCA_013368495.1 Paragonimus heterotremus
ATGGACTGATCGCGTAAGCAATATGGCCGTTTGCCGGCGTGTATTCAGGAACGCTCGGGATGCGCGATCAACTGGTCAACTAATCACGTTGCACAGCTTGCGATAGTTTGGTCACGTACTCCGTATGTCATCTGATCGTTTACCGTACCGGGCATTATATACTGAGGCCACCAACAGTTGGGTAAAACCGCGTGGTCGTGAAGGAACAACGTGGTCGGATTATGAAGACCCTGACTGTTTCACTGAACAAAGTGGGTAGGTGTCGCTTGCCTGGCTGGGGTCCTCGTGATCATTCGAACCGGTGATTAGAGACGCTATCCGAGATGGCGATGTGCCTCAGTCCGACAATATCAGCTTGACCGTTGCTTGCGTTTGGTTCTTGATACATTGTACTTTCGTGCCAGTCGGATATGTTTATGGTCGTCTACTGACATTGTTTGTTACTGTCAATCTCCTGTATCTGTCTAGTCGACATTGCGCCTTTTTTTTGGAAAAGAATCATATTTTGTCTCTATTTGAAGGTGCTGGTGTCTGCTGAACGCTTTGACCTCAATAATGACTTGAGCGTTAGTGTGCATGCTGAGAATTAATAATGAGAGGAAACCAATTTAATTAATGTCACCGATACAGCTCTTCTGTGAACGTTAGCAATATCACTTTTTGTTCTTTATACTTGTGTAACAGTATTTCTGTGTAACTTTGTCATTGTTAAGATTTTTATCTTATATGAATGAGTATTTTCCGTCATGTGCTTTTGATTTACATGCTTGATTTACGCTTTCATTGTTTTCGTAGGAAGAAGAAGGATCCACTCCTGTAAGTTGGTCTGTCTTTGAACATTAAGTCTCTCTGTTTTCAAAAGCTTAAAATGAAGTGGCGTTGTTATAAGAACGTGTTTTTACTTATTTGCATCAATGTTTTCTTCATACGAATGTTTATTGTGCATTCGGTATATCTAGTTGTCCTCTAGATGAAAGCAGTTTTAATCATTTGTAGCACCTATAGTTGTTTCTGTTCGTAATTGAGATTCGAGCATTTTGGCCTGTTAATCGATAACGCGAGATTTCCCCATCTGTAGTGACGTCTTCCAGAGTCTTCTTATGTCTTTTCTCTTTGTACCTTGTAAGAGATTGGGTCTGGTTCTGTGTCTGTTGTTGTAGCTGCTGATCTTTCGTTTGAGCGCTCTTGCCGTCGCTTCGAATCGCAATTATCTTGACGAACCGCATAGTTGTGACATTAATTTACCGGTTAAAGTTTGAATTCACATAACATATTCTAACGGTCGCGCTGTGCGACTCAGTGAGTTAGCTCATCTGCGCAAAAGTTGAACACCAGTGGTTGCTGTCTGATCATCATTGCTAATCTACAAAGTGTAGTTTCATCGAAGTCACATTCTGTTGAGAGTTATTCAAAGGTATCATCCTCACATCCAGTAGCCGCAGTGTTACTAAAAACGACGTAGATCCATCCACATGGTCCATAGTGCTGAGGAGGTGCTTATTTCATCGCACATTGCTCCTTGATTTCACTGGCGGCCTTGAAAAACCTGTAAGTTGTCAAGGCACGGTGATCTGCTCACGAATTTTGGAAGTCGGTCTCTTTGCTGGTTAATGATTTACGATACCGTTTAGCAGATTGTAAGCTAATTATTCACTTCAAAAGTTTGAAATCTTTGCACGCTGCACTGCATGACAGTCAACGATGTGCATGCGTCCGTGGGGTCTGTGGCTCTCTCTCGTAAGTCGTCCAGTTTTTTTCTGTTGGTTTGACCTCGCTACTAATGAATGACCATCCGATCGATGGTATTTATGTGTATGAGTGAGAGTTCGCAGTACAGTTATTGCATTGTTTCGGTTGTAGAGTTAGCGCTTTAGTGGATTTATATAACAGTTGCGCAATACAAAGTATTGCCCCTCTATCAGCATGTCGTAAGAATATCGATTAACCGTCCCATTGATCGCCAAACGGAATAGATATGTAATTTAAAAGAACTACACAAAACCAGTTTCAACTAAGTCTCGTAGATGCCGTTCTGAATTGCTAATTTGTCATGCGAGTTTTTCGTCGCGACTATGCTTTAGAATAACGGGTTTTCCCCGAAGTGCACCCACTCAGTATTGGCATTTCAGGTGCGCGTATAAGTTCATTTAATTACGATAGTAAACAGTCCATTGTTACCGATCGCTCTATGCGGCAGCCACACAGCGTTGCACAGAATCGAAGTAGACGTCGCTTAATAAGGTCATGGGCATGATCGATTATGTATAAGTAGACCCATCAGTGCGGGGAATCAATTGTTCACGACGTTAAAATCTAATGTGGGATGAAAATAGTCGGTGCCCGACGCACATTCACAGCAACCGCCCACCACTGTCCCAGCGATGTAATGCTATCCCAAACATGTCACCTAAACGAGACTCCGTCTTATCAAGACAGCCGTTCTGGGCGTTCATATTTCCGGTGGAATACCTCTATCAGAAATGTGTCGATCTAAGGCGTCTTTGACACTACCATCACCTCAGTTAAATGGAGCATAGACAGACAGATTTCTGAAGATTTGGTATCTACAGCTAGCCTCAGTAGAAGCTGCCAAGTGTACGACATAGTCTACCGCTAACAAAAAACCAATTTACCACCGGGGCTGCGGCCATTTTGCTGAATAGGAACTATATCTACTCCTATCTGAACGGCAGCGGCTGTCGTGAAGTCATCTCAGATGTATAACCAGCATCAGATAGACAGCGCGAGTGCTGTCCATCTATCTATTATCCTATTATCGTAATGTCTACTTTGTTAGATTGTAATCTTTAAAATGCAGCAGACATCGGCATTCAACGTGTCTGACGTTCGTGCGAGAGCAGCCTACTTGTGTCAGTGGCAGCTGAGCAGCAGTGTGAATTATCAATGTATTGTTGTCCATAATAATGATGAGTGTGGACGTCGAAACCATCTATAATAGTTTCCAAGCAAGGAACGAGGAGAACCTGCTGTTGGGTGGTAAGAGATGGGATTTACCGGGCTAGTGTCACTATGATTAATTATATTTGTTGTGTGACATGTAGAGTAATGACTGTAAATTCGGATCTGGAGGAGCCTGAGAGCTAAATTTGATGGAACAGTGGGACAGGGGATCAGCAGTAGCGTGTTCCCGCCTATCCATCCTGTTGTATGCACCAGATAGAGGGACGCGGTTTGTACTACGAGACAGTCGATGTAGTATGAAATTAATAATGTTGTCAATAACCATGTTTATATGTGGGCTAAGATACTTTGAAAATGCACAAATTGTAGGAAGGAGAATGATGAGAGTTTTCAGAGAAAATCTTTGGCTTCAAGACCTGTACCAGGAGATATTGGGTGAGTGGAATTTTACTACAACTGGTACTTTTTTCGGAAGAGGATGTCGGAGTTTTTCGAACCCCCAGCCGGAAAAACTAGGACACTATGGTTTGTCAGACCTCTACTTATTGACCTATTTGATATGAGTGCCACTGTCTGAGTGATAATCGCACTGTGCAGTTTAGTCCACTAAATCATCGAGATGCGTAAGCCATCACATCATCGGTCCAGTCATGTTGTGACGGGTTAACATGCGGGCTTTGCCGCCTGGAGTGCTTTCACATGATCGACTCTGCCGAGTTGAATCGAAGGTATATGTGGACTCCCCTGGTATGCACCTCCTGGTGACACAAGCCATTCTAAATCTTGTTTAAAGGGATACGTTGATGGAACATAGATCCTTGAGGACCTTCTGTTATTCCACTCTTTGTACAGCGCATGTCTGAGAACATCTAGCTTTACACATGATCATTTGGCAGTTCTTCTGTGGAGAAAAAGCTCAATTGATATGGTTCGCAGTACATATTCAACGAAGCTGGGCTGACGTGGATGGCTTAACGTAATCGTATATGATGGTCTTCGTAAACCCTGATATGTCTTTACGGTATTTGTTGATGTCGAAGGGCGTTCAATGCTACCGCTCTCACCATTTAAGCACTTTTGAATGTGAACTCATGATCAGTCAGTTATTGTTGTCGTTGGTGGGATCTAAAGTCATAAGCAGATTTGTCCTGGGTGTTGTCACGGCTGATAGCATCCTGTCTCTAGTGGATTACTCATTTGATGTCTGTTTGCAAGTGAAGTACAACTGGCACCTGATTACATCGCTGTGGATGTCCATTGGACATCTGCATAACACTGCAGTAATCTCTTAGCTGATAATTTTTTTGTAGGAATGCACCACCGTACTGTGAGCTTTGTAATCGTGATACACTCAGTTTCATATTGTTAGGTGGTATTTTAAGCAATTGTAGTCCGTTTATCCACTCTAACCTCATCAGACTGAGCTATGTGTCTGACGAGTGTTGTGTCTGGGATGCCTTTCTGGAGAATTTGTCACACTATAGTTCGTCAGTAAGTTTCAGGATACTACCAGAAGCTCCTCATGCCACGTATATTGTGGGTGTTCATGTTATGGTAGATGAGTCAGCTTACGATGCCAAACTACAAGCGAGTCTGTTGGTTGTTGATTAAGTCCTTAAATGTGATATGTATACTATTGGAGCGGCTCTCCAGAGGTTTGTTTACTCGTGTGCGAATTTGAAGTCTTTCAAACTGATTGGGGAATAGTGATTGACCTTGTAGTCCACTTTGCTGCTTTTTTGTTAGCACTAGTTTCCATAAAATGTGATACTAATGTGATGTTGGTTTTCCTTTAAAAGCGTTTGCACGAGATTTGTGGTTGTTGCTTAGTTGGTGAAGAACTACCGACGCCGTGCAATAGTTAGGTGTCTAACTCCTACATTGTAACTGCGTTGTGTTTCAGAATGGTTAGATGTTGACTTCGTCTAAATGCTTTAGAAGGCAGTACATTGGTTTTGTTCTGTTTTGTAGACTCGATGTGTGTCTGTCATTAATCATAAGTCATTGGCAGAGACTAGTTCATCACTAATTTAACGCAGCGCAGCTTCAAACATGCATTTTCGTAGCTGGTAGTTTCCCCATAGGTAACGTTCGTAATCTTTTTCCATCAAATTAGTGCCTTAGTAACAGAAAGTGAAATTATGACAGGGTTTCTCCAACTAATCGCCTGGGCGACCACACGAATTCATCGAAATGGTTATCGCTTAGGATTATTAATTTTGCCACTGTTGCGTGACAGGGACGAACTTTTCAAACATCGAACAAATGTTTGAATCACGTTCCGAAGATGCAGCTCATTGACGGGTTGAATGGTAATTATTTAAGCACTATGTGTCCACCATTGTGGAGTTGACTAAATATATTACTGCAAATGTCGCCAGCCTCTCATGAAATGTTTAACGAGTTCGGTGGTGCTGCTGCCAATTCAACTGTTCGTTTTACAGGAAGTATACATTTTTTAGCCTACCTTGTTACGTCTTAAAATAGTTTTGAGGTTTCTTGCAGCCTGCCTGTTCGCTATTTGAAGCTCAGATGCGCTTAATCCAATCCACTTTGGAAATTCGTTTTTACTGAACCCGATTCACCACATTAGCGATGCTTAGCGCAGAGTACGAGCAAAATTTCACTAGGAGATCAAAAGTGCGGTTATCCATTAGCAAGGTCACCAGTGAGAATACGGCAAAATGTCGATCAGTTCGCCAACCAAACAGAGGTATCTTTTGCCAGTTTTTGGTTTTTACACTCTCCTACCAACTGTTCAGCAGCAATCTTATTTCGCTTGTTTTTTATTATTATCAAAGAAGCTATTTCAACTTCTGCAGGATCAGTGGACGCGATTTTCTGAAAAGAAAATCCGATTAGATGCTTCATTCCTGTTGCGTTTACAATACGTTTATAAGTGTTGATATGATTGGGAAATGTTCGCGTTTCTTTGCGAAGTGGCACGTACCTTATGGTTTTATGTTGATACTTTTCAGCATCATCAGCGAGGTCGCCATCATCGATCAGGTGGTCATCATAAACGTGCAGAAAACGCTGCGTCCGGTGAGCAACCAGAATGCAAACAACAATAAATCAGTTCTATTTTTCACGCTATTTCATCCGGATCACTGCGATGTCCGGATCACCCGTTGTTTATTGAGTCTCTTTCGGAATCTTTTACCAGTGAGACCTCTGCTGATTGTCCCTGTTCACCTGTACCACATCAAGTTTTGTAAAAGATTAAACGTATTTATTGGAAATGATTTCCCTATTCCTTTTTTGACGATATTGACCTGCATATCAACTTTCACTTCATAGATCACATTTTCGCGCTGTCTGTGAATCTGTTCAATGGTCTACTTCACGTGGTTGTTGCGGTGGTCACGGACCAACACAGTTCCCCTGGGTTGGCATGTCCATGATTTCGCGTCATATTGCTCGCGGAATTGTTCCTCCATTTTCTTATTTTTGACAAACGCAGATGTTCCGTTCGATCGAATGATGTCGGGGGGCAATCGGCGCTTTCGACCAAACGTCGCTTCCGCAGAGAACACTCCATTTATTGACTGAGATTATGGAGTCCCTATGGAAGGTAATAATCCCGATTTGCTGTTAGGCGTCGGCGAAATCCGGCTTGGCAAAACGTGCCGCAATCTAGCTTTGCAAACTAATTCTCCGAGAGGGGTACCGGATACTTATGGGTGTACCGGGCTTCGTTGTGACCCGTAGAGTAATCGGCACGTATTTGGACGGCACTGTTTTAATCTCTTTCATCACCACAATAGTTGATTAGCTGAAGCAAAGCTGATTCCTGTAACCGATTCAACTCCCTAACTTCGGCGAGTAGTGTGGCATGTGAAACTGGACGCTATGAGTGGAAATGGGTTTGGAGCCTGAACTTAAGGACAGACTGGCAACCTTTGATACTCAGTAGTGACCGCCTGCAAATTTGTCAGGATCTGGTTCCATTCTGTGCAGGATGCGGATCCGTATATAGAAATCAGCTGAGTGGAGACCACAGACAAAGATCAGACACATGAATTGGGCGTAGTTTGAATGGCTCGTTTGCAATTGACGATTCCAACATGTCACAATGTCATCGGCTATCTTGAAACATTAGTATAGAATATTGAACTATGATGAATGTTTGATAGATTTGCCCAAGGCACTTCACAGTCTCCTTGAAGGTGGCCGTATCTTTCGTGTTCTGTTGGTACAGGTTTGCGCAACAAAAGTTTAACTTGTTTAGTGTCATTCAGATTTGCTAACTTGATCCGTAAGATGTTCTCACATTCTCGAAATCCTGATTTGTAATACAAATCCGAAGTTTGATTAAAATGAAAATCAGTTTTCGAACTTCAAGTGGATCCGCAAGTTAGCGTGACTGCTCGCTTGTGTCAAGGCCAGGATCATGGAGTCAGAGCCTTTTATGTCAGTGTCTCAGTTAACTTCATTTGTGATCGTGGGTCCCTCGCCACCTGTTGTTTTGACTGCAAAAGAAACTGTAACAGTAAACCAGCTTTCCACAACAAAAATCTCTATCAAAAAAGCGCTCGGGAATTCCTATCCCTAAAAGTCCGCAAACCTTCTCAACCAAGAAACAGAAAAGGCGAATTTATTCGCTCTGCAAGAATTATTGCACAACAGTGCCTTATTTATATAGGGTAAAAGTGACTGATTGTGGGGAATAAAGTTTCGATTGTCTTCTAGAAGCGCTCCAAGCAATCCGTTTGGTTGTCGTCCAGGTCAGTGTATTGATCCTTTGGGGCATTGTATCCCAAATTTGGCTTCTGATTTGAAATCTGTTAGGATTTGCTCTTGCTAATAATGTGTGATCCCGAACTTGGCAAGGCAGTTAACCTCGTTGAAATCGGCGACGCCTGAAGTGGTGTTTCGGGCTTGTCTACATGCGTATAACTAGTGATTTTTCTGCTGACTTCTGCCAGGTACATTTGAGCACCGTTATAACTGCCAATCGTAAACGAGATTTGTGAACTGCGTTACTCCGCGATTTTTACTTTATCCTGAGAATGTTTCCATTTTTGTGTCTGGTAACAGGCCTGTAAGAAGTCAGCTTTAACGAGTTTACGCACATGTCAGAAGTCTTACCTACGTTATAGTGCGTCGATTCGGAAAATCCGGTTCCTACAATGCGATCAGATCATACGGCTGCTCCATCGTTGGTGATTCGACGGCAGACGTATTCACTAACAAGTGAACTTTATCAAAAAGTCGTGGATTAATTTCATCTTAATTACTTGTGTGTAAAGTAAAAGGAATGTGGTAAAGCCGCAACGAAAGTGTGCAATCACCTCCGAGTTATTGTGCATCTAGGCTTGTGCGTTTACTCAACGTCACCTATCAGCAGGCACTTTGAAATGTCAGTAAACATTACGGCTGTCCATCCACCTCGCAAGTAATTTTCGTATGACCAGTACTTCACTTTACGTTCATTCCATCCACGTCCTGTCGCATCGTGATGTGTATACAGCGTTGGTGAATCCGTTCTTCAAGATCAGGAAAAGTATCACTTTGTCTCAGCCAAACACATTCAGTAAAGGCAAGTAATTTATAACGTGTCCAAATCGCTCGCATCAGCGTTTAGTGAGTTCAAGAAAGCCAGTGTGGTAGCTTGAATAATTGTGCATTTGAATGTACGAGAGCTCTCCGAACGAGCTTCCCCGTCTTGGTGTGCTATCTTCCGTTTCTTGAGAGCTCGCCTACGAGCGGTCGGAAATGACCGTCAGCTCCATTTAATTGGGGCATACGAAGTCTCTCGACTGACTTGTAATGCGATGGAGTTTATCTCGAAGTTGAAATTAATACTTGCTCTAAACACATCCGCAGAAGACCCGTAATAAGCTGTTGTACCTTGTCACGGTGATCGGAGTTGCAGGATGCATTTGTACCATAAATGAATCACGCAGTGTGCAGCAGAATTGCCCGGCTGTGTTCTCGAAAGGCTGGTCTAAGTCGCGAACGAAGTTGTTACGGACATCTCAGTAGCAGGGTACAGCTTCAAATGATCTGGTGTTCATTCAATAGGGTTATAATGTGTGCAGATGATGTTTGCACTACTTTCAGAAGAGGTATACTTTCTGATTTGTAGCCATGATTCAACGGTCTTGAACATAATGCAAGGTTTTTATGCTGATGCATTACTGTTTCATTGCCGTTCTTTCGTGTTGTCCATCGATCGTTGATTTTGTGAAATATCGTTTCCACGCTTTTTAAGTAACCCCCTACCTCCATTCTTTTACTGTTTTATTTTGTAAGTTCGACTACTTGGTTAGCTCGTTAGGTTAGTTTGAAGTCGTTGTAAGTTTCTGTGTCAATCATGTGATTTCTACCAGCACGTCCATTTGGCATGTGTAATGTGAGGCTGTGCTCGGTGAAGTTGTGTAGATTGATGGGTCGATGTTTTCGTCACTGAATCCTGTTAACGGTGTATATACGTATATACTGTGTGTGATGCGAAACGTACCACATGAAGGGAAACTCCACAATGCATGGAAAGAAGAAAAGGGATTGTTTACGGTAAAGAGGAGGAAAAGTGCAGAAGGGAAAGTATCACGACGGTACGCACAGCGATTCGCAACACGAGCGCCGTTAACTTGTTTTCCATATCAGACTGCTTCCTTAACCGATGCACGGTGTCCTTTGGACCTCGTTAAGCCGGGGAAGCCCTACTGAAACGCATTTCAATGTTAGTGCCTTCATACTCCGAATCCAAATCAGACGCCGTCCATCGGACTGCCGCTTCCGTACTAACCCACTACTCACATGCAAGGCGCGGCTTGGTAAGCCGTGAGTTGGCATACTTAAATTGTGGCCAAGTGTACAGTGCTCGTGTGACGGTATCGTAACGCTCAGGGGTCGACGGGGTCCGCCCCTTCCGAATACACCGTCGAACTTCGTTGTTTCCTATATGATGTTCTCACAACATGCCGTTAATGTTCTGGAGAAATCGGTGGTCGAAAACAAACAGTCGATGAATGTCATCAAGGTAGATGGAACAGGTTTCATTGAAATACACTAAAGTTGCTTTCACAGTGTCAGCATATGTTCGACCGTTCAATAAAAAGCTAAAAGCACGTTAGCGCCACAGATGGCGTACGTGGGTGAACGCCGTCCGAGCCTTCGCTGTACCTCTTGTGGTCTCGTCGGATATAATACCACTGTACTGCAGTTCCCAAGGATCATAAACTTCTGAACTACCACCAGGAGTGATAGGGAAGACGAAATTCTGCCAGTATCGAAACAGCAACATGCAATTGAAAGATGCACAGGCTTTGTCAGACTAACGAACTGACGCCTCTAGTCTGTCTAAGATGTTAAGGGCTCCCTGTGAACCCTCATTGATTACAGTAATTTCTTTTACAGTTTCTCTCTGTCCCGAAGTCATCATCATCATAACAGCCATGAGCCAGACCAAAAGGTACTGTGGCTCGGGCCGCCGCTCACCTCAACAGTGACGTGGAATATCCTAGAAGAAAACGTTACTTAGAAGGTTGAAAATTAATAAAAGAAGACTAAGCGGAAGAACTAGAAATGCTATGGATGCAGATACGCCATTGACTGCGACACACCGCCATCTCGGATAGCGTCTCTAACCAGCGGTACGGTAAACGCTCAGCTGGCGTACGAGGTGCGTGACCTAACCATCGCAACTGTGCAACGTGATTAGTTGACCAATTGATCGCGCATCCCGAACGTTCCGGAATACGCGTTGGCGAACTGCCGCATTGCTCACGCGATCAGTCCACTTAATGTGGGCCATTTGGCTGAAACAACGAAGGTTAAACACTGCGAGCCTATTGATATCTTCCTTGCGAACAGCCTACGTTTCCGAACCATAGAGCAAAACAGAACGTACACAAGCATGATACACTCTTCCTTTCTGTGGCAACCCAACGTCTTTCCGACACCAGAGATAACGCAGCTTGACAAAAGCCACTCCTGGCTTGGTAATCCTCACTGATATCTCATCAGCAATATTACAGGCTGAGGAGGCAATGCTACCCAAGTATGTGAAACTGTTCACAGTCTCAAGCGGGATACCTGCGATGAAGAAAGTAGGAGTGGAAATGCCTCAGTGCTGAAGCAGCACTTTGCACTTTGAAGGTGTGAAGCGCGTTTCATACAAACCAGCTCGGTCATTCACCTTGTTCAGCATGGTCTGCACGTCTTCGACAGAGGGGCTAAGTAGAATGATGTCGTCCGCGTATTCCAGATCGGTCAATCTAGCGCCAGGAAGAAACTAAACATCAAGCCCATTATATTCTCGAGGGGCACCCTCCAAAATGTCATCCATGACAAAATTGAATAGGAAGGGGGAAATCGGACACCCATGACGAACACCACTAGAAGTGATGAACGCCCGAGACAGTTGTCCATAAACTCTCACCCTGCTTGCAGAATGAGAATACAGCGATCTCAATAGATCCACGTATTTATGTGGTACTTCTTTGCGAAGGAGACAGCTCCAGAGAACGTTACGAGCAACTGAGTCGAAAGCAGCCTTTAGGTCCAGAAAGACCACGACTGTCGGCTGTCTGTAATAGTGCCGATGTTTCAAGATCCGTCTTATGGTAAAAATATGATCAACGCACGGTTTGTCGGCGTGCTTTCCAGTCTGTTGCAGAGGTTAGTAGGAAAAGGATGGCTGAACAGTTCTCTCGCAACCCACTTGAGATTCTAGGGATCAACGATAGGCTACCATAACCTCTAACTCGGCCAAAGGTCTGACAGTAATTTGGAGTAAGCGACAAATGGGGTAAGTCTCTGATGAATGTCTGAAAATGAGATCGGGCGGTCACCGAGTGAAGATTTGAACGAAGAAGGGTGAAATGCGACCGATTGGTTTGGTCCATTTCATACAACTTTCATTCTTTGTCAGTTGTTGTTCACTAGATATGGGAGAAAAGTCGCGCCGTATTAAATTGAAAATGGTCGTTTGATAGCCCTGCAGATGAGGATGTTGCACTCTACAGCACCACAGGCCTTTACTCACTAACATGAAGACAAGTGTTATCCACTCCAAACTCCTGCTGACTGTACAGCACTTTTGATAGGCTGTACTTGAGATTTAACATGATGGCTCCAGGTTACTCGAATACGTCCCAACGCAGTCTTCAGGCATGCACCGACATACACTTTTTCAGGGTTATCACTATTTTTGAACGAACAAGTTCTTGCGTACGCTGAACGTTGCTGTCTCGTCGACAGGTGTGTAGTGTAACGCATCCGCAAATTAGACCAAATATCATTCCAACCAGTGATATAACCAACCAACACTAACAGTTAGAGAGGTCAATAGGTAAAATGTTACTTATCTATCGTTAACGATTTTGCATGATGGCTATGGTGAATCTCCCTCTGATTATGTGGAGCAAGATCGACAGAACTTTCTTTTGTAGTGGTGGCAAATTGCGTTAAGGTTGTTGCAACAGCTGTTAATTTGATATTTGTTGTTTTGCAGCGGCCAGACGAACGGATTAAGTGAATGCTACTTAATAATAATAATAACTCCGCACGTTACACAGCTGAGTTGGAAGTGGAAGAAGTTTACAACTCAAAGTTCTGACTAGCCATGTGTCGTATCAGTCGTATGATAGATGGGACTAAAGCCACGTGATAGGAGAAAGTATAACTGCCTCCTGGGCTGGTCAGGCCTGTCTGATTAGCTGACGTCGTCGGTGTGTATATTACTATAGAGCCTGTTTCGTTAAGGTAACAGTTATCTTGAGCGTTTGGAATACCTGTCCCCTATTGTGTAGAGTGATGTCCTCAGCCTGGTAGGCACACATTAAGTAGATGATGAAAAGGTCAGAGACCGGAATTTCATGAAAAGGACGATGTACACCAGTTAACTGGAGAAGGGTTAAATATCGGTGTTCACAGTTGTACAGTTACACTTGTCGTTTGATTTCCTGTGCGTCCAATGGGTCAATGACTGTCTAGTCTGGTGTTGGTCATAGACTGATGGCTGGTTTTCTTTGTGACCACTATGAAGTTGTAATGATTGTGTACTAGGTGGCATTGACAGCTGGTTGTTCGTATTTCTTTACCTCGTCCGTTTTCTGATTTAATTGTCTTGTGAAAACGTTGATGTTATTGCGTGTGCCAAGCTTTTGTGAATGCTTCTGAATGGCCAAAATTCTGTTCTACTTCACTTTTTTCGCTTGCATGAAACGTCGTGTCTGATTGTTTAATAAGTAATCTTTGACCCATATGTTTTATTGCTTCGTTTCACCGAATGTAATGTATGGCAGTTTTCATTTACGAGATTGATTGCAACTTTTGGGTTGTTCTAGTCAATTATGACTGATTTTGGAGAACATTCATTATTTCCAAGCTTATTTTAACGTATCCGTTAAATACGATTATTTCAAGAGGATACCGAACGGTATATCCATTTTTGACTCGAAAACCTTGACGATCAGTTCTATTAGTGAGCATTAGGTGTTTTTAGACAGAATATCCGAATAATCTGTATTATTGATTTACTTTTATGCGATATTTGGACGCTCGACGGTCATCCTCGGACAACATCAGATAGACTGACCGATTCGTATGTGAAGTAAAATCCCTACAGTTTATTTTGTATACGGTACAACCGGCTGCTTTCCGTTTGACGTAATCCATTGATTTCGCAACGCATTTGGTATTACGTAATTCAGCGAAATTAAATACAGTTTGTCCACTTGGCTAATATCGGGACACGTCTGTTCGAATTCCGCCAACAACTGCCTTACACTTGGAAAAGCTATTGTTTTTCAGTTATCAGACGAATGTATACAGTGACTCACCCTGTATTTGATAACGGGTATTTGGAAGCTATACAACAGTTCGACCATCTGCCTCGCTGCCAATATCGTGTTAACTTGCGTGACAAAAAACCTTCCAACTTGCTCTGGACGAACGAATACGTTTAGGGCCTTGCGCGACCGTATTGATTACACAACAACCAACGATATTTCTCCAATCAGGTATAATCGCAAACAATTTGACCATGTTCATTGTCAGTTGCACTCGTCCGCAAATGGGAACAAACCATCGACTGTTCGATCACTTCACTTTGAATGACAGTTTAAAAACGTAACCCCGGTTACCATAACGTATTACGTGACTGACTTAGATCACATCTATTCACTTATGTTTGACTACCTAAGTGGCTGTCGACTGGTTCAAGCATTCACTCTGAATGTAACGGTATGTCTTTTCAATCACCCAAGCAATTTAGTCTCATATCTATGTTGCAATTATCGATGGTAGCTCCTTTTGAAGTATACCTTATGGCGCGTAGTTTAGCGCACATTACGGTGGCAGCAATAATCTGACTTACGTGTTCTGTAGATGGGTGAAAATCCAACCAGTTATACGAAATATTCACCAGCAAAACAATTTAAACTAAGTTCACGATGTCTAGAAAAAATGCGGAATTCACAAAAAGCTCTGCGTGTTTAACTAAAAATCAGCCGTCCTCTCAAATCCGTAGTTGTTTCTTTTTATACAGTGAAAATGTGCAAGGAAACGAGTAACTGAATCTCTATGGACGGAGGTTTAACGAAAGGTCTGGTCTTTATATGAAGTACATATTTGGTGAACACGTTGTGATGTTTATGCGACAAATCAGAATCCTATTGGCAAAACTACGATAGACATTGAAGTAAACAAGGTAAAGGAGAGTCGATTTGAAATATGGTGATTGAGCGAGTGGTGCGAAATGATAGGTTTTTTCTCCTACCATAGTCGAAGGACATTCGAGTCGATATACTAGCACACAATCCATAATCAACAGTTTCATCGGTTGAAAGAGGATTTTACTATTTTTAAGCAGCGTACAAGAGGCGATAAACGCCGTGCTTTTGAGTAGACATTTAAGCCTTTTATACTGAAGTGAGGTCACCAGGAAACAAAAATCTCAGTTATTGATCAGATCATCGATCATTGCTTGGCCATTCGAGTGACGCTATCAGTCCCACGTTGAAGACAACCTCGAGAACGCGTCAGCCACTGGTCAGACGCTTGCACCGCACACTACACCAGAGTTTCTAGCTCGAAGATCAGTCGTTTCGTTGCGTACGGCGACATAAACTCCGCACAGGCGATTCCAATTTTGCTCTCTCCTAGTCCATAAGGTGATAGGGTTTCTATTCTGCTCATTATCCCCCTTACTCTCCTTTTCAGTCTTTCTACTACTGACCTTCTGAAACTGAAACACTCTTCCGAATTGTTTTTTTTTTCGAAACTGTTCAAAACAGATTCACATGCGCATAAACATTATCAGCTTCTAATCTACAGATTTCTTATGAACCCTAGTTAAGAAGATGGCAAGATGGTTGGTCCGCTTGATATGAGTTCAGAGGTGAGTATAAGACCTACTGGTCTTCCATTTTTCCAGAGAGTAGCAACCTCGTGTAGACATTTTTTTGATTGTTGATAGTACGTTGTTCTGGTTGATATTAATTGGAGGTCAGTCATAACTGATTACAGCTTCGTCATTATCATAAACCTTTCAGTAGTGTACATCCTTGCAACAACCGGGATTCGAACTCCGGACAAGCTTCTATGAAGCAACCGAGCTGACCACTGTGTCACTTTCTTCACATCAGTAATCAAACTGTCGCTCATCAGGTTGAATCATTTCAACGTGATGAGAAGTCCTACTCGTAGTGTCAACAGTCGGTGTTCACAGGATAATTACCGTATCTCCACTCCAGGCGATCGTTCAGTGTACACGTTACCCAAAAAGGAAGGTTGATGACCGATTAACTGTGATAATTCAGTCGTGGCTGATGCGAGATCACTGAGGCAGTGGTCAACAGGTTTGCCTCAAAACTGCCTGGTCTCGACTCATTTCGTAGTCTTACAAAGATATTTCGTTGAGGTCATTAATGACTGACAAGGTTCAGACTATTCTACGATTTCGCTAGATCTGTAGTGAAGTTCTCATCGTTGTTTTATGTGTCAAACAACATCGTCACTTCATTTGTATGCATTGAGTGAGATTGTTGAGAGATCTTTCGAGTATAAAATAGAGAAGAGAGTTGAGATAGTTGCATCTTGAAGGGTTCCGTAAGTGTTTGGCCTTTCAATCGATTTGTGACTACATTGGATTTATTGAACGAATGGATCTTCGATTAATGTATGGTACAGTGATTCCAGTTTTACTCCATACAGAAGTTGTAGTCATACCACGATCCAGTGTCTAAAAGCTGCTGTTACGATCAACAGCGAAGAATCGTGCGACCTTGCTATTTCTGTCTGCTGTTGAAGAGACAGAATGAACTAAGCTATCGATTCTATCATTTTCTCAATTTGTGGCTTCAATAGTTAACGATGCTGTGAAACCAGTCACTGTGACTATCTTCATAGTTTTAATGGTACATATGGTACAAATGACTGGATCTTTACTCAAATTGCTGACGCAAGACGCTCTGTGTTGGAGCATGGAATGTGCGCACGCTGTTAGATCGATGCAGCTCTAACGGACGGCCAGAACGGCGCACTGCACTGGTCGCGATGGAACTACGTCGCTATGGAATCGACGTAGCAGCCTTGAGCTGGACGAGGTTTGCGGACCAAGGTAAGTTACGGGAAGCAGGTGCCGGGTA
>LUCH01002477.1:20128-31328 GCA_013368495.1 Paragonimus heterotremus
TGGTTTAAAGCGCAGGCGTCCTTTGACTTCGGTCACTGTGACAGGCTAATCCGTCTCGGATACCGCCAACCATAACCCAACACGCATGCGTGTCTGCACTGTGGCGTGGATGGATGACACTAAATACAGGCGTACCTTATCTACATCAGTCTCACCCCACTCTTAATGAGCACAGAATTCGATCGATCGGTTCAGACGTAGCACAGGTTGACTTAACCATGGCAAACCCCACGTGACCTCTGTTCCTTTACCCGCTGAACCACGAAGCCACGCCGAAAGCTCGGAATCCACCAAATGATCCAAGGGATTGACTACCCCGCTAGGATTTTTAGAACAGTTCATGCTAGAATCCGCCAACGCCACTGTTGAGCATAGATATTGTATTACTAGTAAATTGTTTGGCAGATTTATGATTTTAGATGGGACTAGATTGTGAAATATCAGGGTTTCGGTTGGATTCGAACCACTGACGGGAACAACATGTCGCGTTTCGGCATGGTGTTTCTGTCTGTTCCTTTGCCAATGTGATTTTGATTACAACGCTCCTGTGGAAGGTGACTCGAGGTGGTTGAAACGTTGAGTATCCACAGCTTGTTCGATAAAACGACGCTCGGCCGTCGTGTAAATCTGTCCACACGTAAACGCGGGTGTTTTCCGATATATTGTGGACGAAAACAACCCAAATCAGTGTGAATGTGAGATGGAAATGCGTCTGAAATAGGAAGCTTTCAAAGGGAATCGGTGATGTGACGACTTACCACGCTGCTCTGGAGCTGAAAGCGTGATAAGGTCAGCTTGCGCCCATTTTATTCTATTCGTTTTAAACGTATACTAAACTCCGGGGCGGAACGAGAAGTGTAACTGGGGAAAAGTGGGTCAACGAGGAAAAGGGTAAAATGGGACGTGGAACACTTGGAATAATGTGAGAAGAGACGGGAACACCGACAAAGTGGAAAGCAGACAGTTGAAGTGCCATGTGAGGACTGTTGAACTTCAGGTAATCTGTTCGAGGTTTGTCTTGTCATTTGAAACCATGTCAACACGCCTTTGGGAGTGCATCGGCAGTTACATTAAATTTGCCGTCAAAGTATCGGATATGCGTTGGAAAGTAAGCTATGAAGTCAACATTTCATGTTTCCTGGAAAATGTCCAATCCACAAATAAATGGCTAATAGCTCACAACCAAAGATGCTATTATTGCCTTGTACATGCGTCAGATTCGTGGAGTAAAATGAAACTGATCATAGTTCATTGCCCCTACTTTCACGCAGTCCACTGATAATGTAATCGGACGCACAAATCAAGCGTGTCCGGATTGTGCAGATCAAGGGCGTCGCCAGTGCGTCGATGTATCCTGTCATCGTGACGTTGAATGTTTGTAGCTCATAGAGGCATAAAGTAAGTTTCTTTCAGAACGAGGGAGTGTATGGGTAGGTGATTTCAAGAGTGGTGGGCAGTGGGGATTGAAAGCTGAAATTGTCAACAGCGATAAATCAAAAATGTGGTACTCATTATTACCTTCTCATTGGTGTCGAGTTGTTTGATGCCACATGCATCCATAACTTGTCCAATAACTTCTATGGATGTGGTACACCGCATACGCACTTCGTAAAATTGGTAGATATGAAGGGAATATGGGAGGATGATATTTGAAGGTGACATTATGCACAACCTTCGCCTTCATTTTCTGTTCACTGTATTCCTTTTGTTTTTTGGTGAGGTGGTGATGTCCAATGACTGGGTGCATTTCTTCGTTCGATGCCAGGAAGTTTAATGGTATCAGTCCTAGTGACCGTAGTTGTTTACCAGGGCAGGTAAACTTCGAGACCGTTTTGGATATCGGCCCCTTGGACTGTTCGATCGGAAAAGAGTAACTGGATTCGTACGAACAAAAGTTTTACCTGATTTAGTAGGCCATCATGTGGGAATTGGTAACCGTACTAGTCGTAGCCTTTCCTAACTCCCTCACAAGCAAAGCGCTGCAGAAAGTTTTCGGAACTTCTTGGGTGGACGTCAGTGGATTTGCATTCCACAGCGGTTGAACGATGGTGTTGTTCACCTTTCTACCTCCAAGGAGTTGCTTCATGCAGCGGCATCTGAGATGGATCACAGTTTTTCAGCCTCGTTCCACCACCCCCGCAATAATTGATGTAACATTTACTGCTCTTCTATCCTTGTACGGTTAGTTTACGCATCTCCCAGGCACTATTGCCAAGGCTATGAATACACGTCAGCCATGCAAATAATTGCTCGAGCTCATTGTTCTATATTTCCACATATCTTGTCATGGATTCCGTATAATAAACTTCCTAAATCAAACATCTTTCGAGATCATAACAGCCCCACTGATGAACGACCCTCAGCGAACATAAACCAAGGCGATCTCCATCGTTAGGCATTTATCGATCGCGTTTTGCATACCGGTTGATCGACATAGGTTGGCGTCTAAATAAATGATCACAACTTACACATTTTGCAGTACAGTGAAGTTTTACCAGACTTCAGCTCCGTGTGTTTAATGTTCGATTGCTGTGGCTATAGTTGTGAGTATCACTCACTATCCGAATCGATTATTGATGTTCCCCGGTTAATTCACTAACTGGCGTTTGTGGTCCAAACTAGCCGTATCCTTCTCGTTGCTCTAGTCAAATGGTTCATTATTTTATGCTTAATTAAAAACATGATAAACTCGGCTTTTACCAGCATAATTTTCAATTCAAGGAAAAATACCCCTTGACACAAAAACTTATCACAAACACAAGTATTGGTGGATATGAAGCCCACTTATTTCAACAGTGGCGTACACCTGAACGGTTCTATCTAGGGTGCACTTAGTACTAATGTTGTGATCCAAGAACGCGGATGACAAGGATTATTTACTCGGGAAAGCAACACGGGTTAAGCGGTTAAACACGACCACAAAGAAAAACACTCATTTGCATACAGTACTCGGTCCAGACTGTCTCGGTTGCCACAGACGTCAGACGTAGCAAGGACCATTTTGGGCGATGTTGCACTCCAGGTTTTTCTTCCTGTATTTGTCCTGCGGCTACTTCGATGTCAAAATATATGCTCTGGTCCTACTACTGAATGGTGGTCGTGTGAGTAGTATATCACGATCGTTCATTCTCACTGCACTAAGTTTACGCTGTCCTCTATTTAATCAAGTAAACTTCATACTCAGTAATGCTCATTGTCCTCAACATCAATCACAGTATGGTCACACGGGGCTAAGCATGCTGTAGCCAAAATGCGACCTACCTTAAGACAGTTTATTTTTGTCAATAAGCGCTACCTACAGTCGCATAGATCTCTTGTACCTTCTGCACGCTTTTATTGTGCTTATTACCTTTTAGTATGGAAAGTTGATGGATTGCCGTTGAGAGACTAATATTTTATTATTCTCGACAGCGTTAATGTGCGGTGTGACACGATGAGGCAAAAAGTAGTTCCATGTGACACGGTGCAATGGGCTGATAACTGAACGTAAACATGAATATTCCGATCTTCAAGGCTCAGCTGATAGTGCACTTGTGGCATATAGGTATGTTGTTTCTGTTGCTGGTTCCAGTCCAACCTAAACACAGATTTCTCACAAACGAATCTCTTCTAACTTGTCTCTAACTCAGCAAAAATAATCAATAGACTGACATGTGAAGGGAAGAACAACTCATTCGACGAATTTCATGACGACTCTTTGTCCCCGAGAGGAACGAGAGGTGGAGGAATCAGAAAAGCGCGTGCTCTTTTATGGGAATAAGGCGACAAAGAAGTGAGCTCTATAAGAATGACAACAGACGCATGTGTACGCCAGCAGTGCATTAGGTGTATACGAATATTGAGGTATATTTTAATGACCTCCTCTCAAGCCAACAACTTTCTGCTTGTGTATAGTTACCGTGAATAAGAATAAGTATTGCTGTGCTTTATACAATTTATCAGGTTTCAGATTGATAACCAAATATGTGTTTGGTAGACCTTAAAATGAGATTGGCATTATCTATTATTATTATTATTATTATTATTATTATTATTATTATTATTATTATTATTATTATTATTATTATTATTACTCCTAGCGTAACTACGCAGCCCGGCTAGTAGAACGCAATTTACTTAGAAATACACTGTCTTGCCACCTGATTCTAGCCAGGTCTAGATTTTTCGGGCTCGAATCTCTTCGTAATCATCAAATTTGTCTGGGAACATAACAGTAGCAGACAGTTTACTAAGAGTATATTAGAACATAAACGACTGAACTCACAACGTGATTGTAAGTATTCACGAATTGGTGATCCTATTGAAGAAGAAACGCATTGAATAAGTACCTTATGTAGCAGGTGATGACAATCAGACAGCATTATATGGGAATATTACTCACCAGTCTTAATGTGCCTTGAAAAAGGGATTGGGACTAAGTGAGCTAATGAGTTATCGTATTCTTTTTGCAAACACTCGGTAGAACGACATACAATCGTGTAGTCTTTTACCAAAAGATAGCCAACATAAAGACCATATCAGTATAACTGATTACTGACAGTTCCTCACTAAAAAAGACACCTAACTACATACTACTACATACTGCTACATTTGCGAGGTGGTCGGGCTTGTGTACTGTTTTGATCCGGAGACCCATGCTGACTAGGACTCCGGTCCTTCCAGGTGCAACCTTGTCAGATAGGCTAAACTGGATAAGTCAGACGAAAGGTAGCTACACTCATAGGATTGTATGTCGCACTACTGACCGCATAGGAGTGCTTAGGTAGTGAGCCACGATCCTATGGGTATACAGCAGAACTATTTCTATACTTGAAGCACTGTTGTCTTCTGTATCAGGAAGAAGGGGGTTATAAAAGGTACCCCCAAACAAAGAGCACTCCGATCGTCCAACGGTTGACCGTGACCGCCGGTGTATTAACCAATACGGTCGAAAAACATTTGGTATCCCTCATAAACCTGATGTAGCTTCGAGTACATCCACTGCGCGCAGCAGTGCTCAGAATGAGGCATCAGTGTCTTATTCACTGCGCCCTCGGGCTAAGCAAGCCCCTCACTACCAAGTGAGTTAGACTATTGAGTCATTGGCTCCGGGTGGGGTCCCCCTAGAAAACCCTATATCCTGTTGTCTCGCAGATCAGACTTTTGAGTCAGAGACTCGGGATGGGGTCCTTCAAGTCAACCCCCATCCGCGGCATAAACGACGGGGAAGTATCAGAAGTTATCGTTTTCCCGACAGTGACTTTATTCATTCAACACGATTTCCTACTTTTTCACCCCCATGTCTTCTAACTTTCATGTGCCTTCGGGCGATAATTGTTTTCTAAGGCCAAGACAACTGGCAAACATTGGCGCCTTCAATGTCCGTACTCTTCAGCAAGTCGACCAGCAAGCTGTTGTTTGTCGGAGACTCGAGTCTGCGATTCTAGCACGGTTATCCATTTGAGCTCACCTCTAAATGACTGTCGATCCAAGCGCTTCTCTCTCAGGGTTTCTGGCGACGCCGAAGCTGAATCTCGCAGCCAAGCTGGAGTGGGAATCGCACCGAGTTCCAAAGCGGAGCAATGTGTGCTCGATTGGATCTCAGTGAACAGTCACTTGTGCGCTGTCAGACTCAATACATGGGTTAGAGTCTATTAACGCAGATCAGAAAGGCGTTGTGTATTCCTTATATTAGCGTTCATCTTTAACAGACAGCCGTTCGGTTGCCACCACGTATGCGTACTATGACCCCCTGGTTGACCTTCTGAAGCAAACTAAACACTCAGACATCATCATATTGGCGGACGATTTTAATGCTCATCTTGGTCGTCTTTCTCCGGATGAGACGCAGCTAGGAGGTATACTTAGTGTCCGGACACAACGCACTGACAATGGCGAAGGACTGCTGCAATTGTGCGCATCTCACGGTCTCTATATTTCGATCACTGCATTCCAACACAGGAAGAATCACTGTGTTACTTGGAGAACTTCGTGTACTTCTCAGCCGTGGACACAGTTGGATCATATAGCAGTTAGTTACAGGTGGCGCCACTTTGGTAAGGAGTGTCGTGTATTTTGGAGCAATCACATGGACTGGGACCACGCTGTTATGCGTGCCCGTTTTGTCTTGTCATTTGCCCAGAGGACATAGGCTCCTAAACGCAAGACACTTAACTGGCATTTGAGCGAAGAGAGTGTAAAGAATGTCTGCTAGAAAGCACAGATAAGTAGGTTGCCCAGTTCGAGTCAGATGAAGGACCCTAATGAACACTGGGAACAAATCGCCGACGCTATGAAAGCGTGCTGTGAACAGGCATGTTCCGAAGGAGCTGTTCGGTTTCGAGAGAACTGGATTTCCGTCACGTCGATAAATCTCATGAAGAAGCATCGCTCTATCCCACCTTGTTCTGAATATGTTGGCTACCCTCGAGAATTCAGACGCAAACTGACTAAAAGTTTGCGCAAAGACCGTGAGCACTACTTGGTCGAACAGTCGAAAGAGACGGAAAGAACCTTTTTATCTGGGAATAGCAGAAGGCTTCTTTCTCTTAATCCGTGGTTGTACTGCCCGTCGAGTCGGTGTAAGTGAGACCATGTGTGGTAAATATGGTTCACTTTGTAGAGTCTCTTACCTTTTGTCCTCTTGTTACATACTATTCTTAATACCTGTTATGTTCATTGTACATATTAACCACTTGTCTGTTGTTTGAATGAATATACACTTCGTCCTCGCGCGCCTCGATTTCTGCTTGCATGTGGTCATTGCTATCGGGAGTTGACTGTGGCAGCAGCGGACTTTTAATGCGTTGGATAAACTGGATCTGCTATAATTACTCTCTTATTCAGGAGGAACGTTATTCTAACTTATAGCGAACGTAGTGTGGTGGGATTTATTGTAGACATTTTTTGTAGACTATTTTGTTACCTTGTCGATTCATTTCTTGGTTCCACTACAACTTATCGTCTGTTAATCGCGCCGACTTGACAGGTGGGCTGAACATTTTGAAGAGCAGTTCAGTTGGCCTCAACCAAATCATGTAGACGACGGGACCCGATTGGTCAGTTATTGCGTTCCAGACTGTCCTCGGTCGGAAGCAGAAGTTGTCTTGGAGGTCAAGTTATTGAAGCGTAATATGGCTCCTGAACGAGAGCTGCTCTCTCCTCTTTTCAAGGATGGTGACGAGAGGTTGATATCAGAACTGACGGAACTCCTCCAGACGATCTGGGAGACTGAAGAGGTTTGTGCTTAACACCAGTAATTCCCGTTTTCAAAATGGGGTCCCGAACTCTATGTGACAACCACAGATACATCAGTTTGGTGTGTTGCGTCCAAGTTACCCACTGGCCTCATTTTACGTCGGCTCACTAAGCCCAGAGAAAGTCAGATACGTGAAGAATAGGCAGGATTCCGGTCCGGTTGAGGGTGTGTTGATCATATTTTTACCTTGCGACGGATCTTGGACCATCGGCAGTCTTACAGATAGCCGACAGCCGTGGTCTTTCTGGACCTAAAGGCTGCTTTCGACTCAGTTGCTCGTAACGTTCTCTGGAGCTGTCTCATTCGCAAAGCAGTACCACATAAATACGTGGATCTACTGAGATCACTGTATGCCCATTCTGCAAGCAGGGTGAGCGTTTGTGGACAACTGTCTTGGAAGTTTATCACTTCTAGTGGTGTTCGTCATGGGTGTTCGATTTCCCCCTTCCTGTTCAATTTTGTTATGGACGACATTCTGGATGGTGCGCTTCGGGAATATAGTGGGCTTGGAGTTGAGCTTCTTCCTGGCGTTAGGTTGACCGATCTCGAATATGCGGACGACATTATATTACTTAGCCCCTCTGCCGAAAATATGCAGACCATGCTGGACAGGTTGAGCGACCCAGCTGGTTTGTATGAAAGCGCTTCATACCTTCAAAGTGTTGATTCAAGACTGGGGAATTTCCACTCCTACTTTCTTCATCGCAGGTATCCCGCTTGAGACTGTGAACAGTTTCGCATACTTGGGTAGCATTGCCTCCTCAGCCTGTAATATTGCTGATGAGATATCAGTGGGGATTACAAAGGCACGAGTGGCCCTTGCCAAGCTGCGTTATCTCTGGTGTCGGAAAGACGTTGGGTTGCCACAGAAAGGAAGAGTGTATCATGCTTGTGTACGTTCTGTTTTGCTCTATGGTTCGGAAACGTAGGCTGTTCGCAAGGAAGATATCAATAGGCTCGCAGTGTTTAACCTTCGTTGTTTCAGCCAAATGGCCCACATTAAGTGGACTGATCGCGTGAGCAATGCGGCAGTTCGCCAACGCGTATTCCGGAACGTTCGGGATGCGCGATCAATTGGTCAACCAATCACGCGGCACAGTTGCGATGGTTATGTCACTTACTTCGTATGCCAGCTGAGCGTTTACTGTACCGCTGGTTGGGGACGCTATCCGAGATGGCGGTGTGTCGCAGTCAATGGCGTACCTGTATCCATACTATTTCTAGTTCTTCCGCTTAGTCTTTTATTAATTTTCAACCTTCTAAGTAACGTTTTCTTCCAGGATATTCCACGTCACTTTCGAGGTGAGCGTCTACCTTAGCAGCAATACTTTTTGGTCAGACCTATGGCTGCCATGATGATGATGATGATGAGATCTATAATAAGTTTCATGATATGAATGTGAAACACCACCTCAATAATCGATTACTCTATTTTTCACGTTGTAGTATCGGTGCTTAATAAATTTCTTTCTGATGAAACTTCGTAATAAACTGTAGTGGCTATTATTTTTGTTCACAGAGTGAAATACTAAAAAAGTCACTCATATTTCTTCACCATTACTGCAGTTTTGTTAAACGTAGAGCATCACTCCGTTGATTTCATAGGCTTTCCGGCCCACCCTTTTAGAAAAGAATTAGCGGACTCGAGTTCCACTCTCCTTAAACTCGTCGTTATTGCACATCACTGCCATTGGTGGAATTTAAACTTTGTTCACAATTTCACACTGCAACCGCCTCGACCATTGATCGTATTACGTAGACATTTTTTTTGTCAACAGCATTGATGGGAAGCGGAAAGAAAAGAAATATTTAGAAGACCAAATGGGACTAATGTAACCTGAGTTAAATTCGAAACAATCGATCAAATTTGTCTCCTAATGCTTTTTAAAGCTGACCTGCATACTTTTGCGTAGTAGTCACCAGAGATTTTAGAAACCCATTTCCCAAATTTGATCTGAAGTATGGGACCAAAGCACCGACAGTACGTTCACATACCTGATCGATACACCTCTGCGTTTAAGCGGCTGTAAAATGTAGATCGATCCATCAAATCGAACGCACCTTTATAGTCTGGAAATACGGCAGTTGTTGGTCGGAGGTACACGAAGCTTCTCCCAAATTTGACGAAGAGTAAAAATGGGATCTATACATCCCCGGCCGGGACGAAACCCTACCTGTTCTTCTCTAGCATTTAACTCCCGAACTGCAGTGACTCGACGAAGTATAGTGGATGCCAAGGCCCCTGAAACGACTGGGGTCAAACTAATTCCCCTATGATATTCGCAAAGGCTCCTGATAATTTTCTTGAATGTAGGAACTATTATCGCCTGACCCCAGTACGACGGGATGGTCTCCGTCATTCACACGAGTTGAAACAGCTGAGTCAAGGCCTCAGCTAACACTTCTCCAAATTCTTTGAAAAGTGCCGATGCGAGATCATCTGGACCAGCAGCCTTATTGCATTTGAAAGCCGAAATGCAATTATAAACCTCAGTCTCGGTGGGTGGTTTCAAATCTGCCAACCAGGGTGCTACATCACAAGTTTTTGACGGCAACACAAAAGAAACAGTAGGCCACCTAAACTGACCCTTAGAGCATTCCGTCCATCACTCTAACCTTCTGGGCTTACTATGTATTAATGTGCTACTTGTCTCGCTGATAGCTTCACTGTCAGACGGTCATATCGAAGCAACTGGACAATTTTGAAGAGCCTGCTAGTGTTACCTGGAGCAAAACTAGCATCTTTCAATTTTTTTCTTACGACCTACTATTAGGCTACATTTCAGATATCTACTGATATCTCCTCTAAATCAATGATATGAAATACCATCAAGAATGATTTGTCTGATATCTAACAACTTCAAGGATTTCTCTCCGATCTAATGTATGTTCAGTCGGTGAAACTTCGTGCCGCATGCTACAATACCTGCCTCATAAATCGCCAGTGAGAGTCTAGTCCAACCGTCGTTAGGATCATGGAGTTGGATATTACTAAGCCCGATTTGTAGGCTAGTTTGGTAATTATCCTTTACCGACAGCATAGTCACTTTCTCAATAGCCAGCCATTATTGTTGGTAGGGTCAGTGCTAGGCAAAGTTAGGACGATACCACAATTTGCCAACGCATTGTCGGAATCCAGTAGGGAGGACCGCGGAATTTAACCCTGTCATCTATAACCAACACCTATGCAGTCTATCTGAGACCAGGCCCGACTCAGAGAAGGGAAGCACTAAGTATAAAAGTGACGCTAGCGATGTCTTACTCAGTGTTGGCTGAAATTACTTTAAACTCAGCTCACAGTTGCAACAACTGCCCGCAATTATCCGAGCAATGTGATGCTACCCGAACCTGCCACCTAAACGAGATTCCGTCTCACCAAGACAGCCGACCTTGATGTTCATATCTCTGGCCATAGGGACTATATCAAAACTGTGCTGAGCGAAGGAGAGCGATCAGATCCAAGTGAAAGCCGTGCTTGACACTTATGCTCTCAGTCAATTGGAGCACACGCAGACGGATTCCTGAAAATTTGGTGTATTCAGATAGCCTCATTAAAGGCAGCCAAGCAAAGGGCATGGTCTACTGCCAGCAGGAATCCAATCTACAAACGAGACTGCATTCATCGTGTTGAATAAGGACGATGCCTACTCAATGAGAACAGTAGTGTTTGCCGTGAAATCATCCCAGGTGTTAAAGAGTATCACATAGATAGTGCAAGTGTTGCCCGTCTAATGCTGAATTGTAGTTTTTTAAATACTACGGACATCGACATTCAACACATCTAACGTTCGTGCGGAAGCGGCCTGTTGACCTAGCTCTATCAGACTGCGAGCGTTGAAACCGTCTGCAGTAATTTGCATGCTAATTGCAAGCAAGGAACGAGGAAGACCTGCTGTTGGATGGTAAGAGATGGGATTTACCGGGCTAGTGTCACTATGATTAGTTATATTTGTTGTGTGACAT
>LUCH01002477.1:31542-69409 GCA_013368495.1 Paragonimus heterotremus
GTTGTCAATAACCATGTTTATATGTGGGCTAAGATACTTTGAAAATGCACAAATTGTAGGAAGGAGAATGATGAGAGTTTTCAGAGAAAATCTTTGACTTCAAAACCTGTACCACAAGACATTGGGTGAGTGGAATTTTACTACAACTGGTACATTTTTCGGAAGAGGATGTCGGAGTTTTTCGAACCCCCAGCCGGAAAAACTAGGACACTATGATTTGTCAGATCTCTACTTATTGACCTACTTGATATGAGTGCCACTGTCTGATTGATCACACCGTAATGTTTGGCCCAGCGCTCATTGCTTGTTTGTATGTAACCAGGTATTTAACATACGTACGAAAAAATAGATGGCATGATTGAGCTGTCACAATGACCATGTGAGCAACCTTCTTGATGGCAACCTCTGCACATCTACGAGGGCATTGGTGGTGGTAATTGTAGGCGCTGCTTTGCAGGTTCTGCCGGGGAAGCCTGCTTGCTTTCTGTTAGCAACGTTTGTTCTATTAGGTTTACCTCCTTGTTTTTATTCAGCATCTTTGGATATTTAATTGAAGGGAGATCCTCTGGGGGTCGCATTTCTTTGTCATTTTATGCAATCTGCTATCAGTAAGCCTGATTTTTCTGAAGGTATAGCCTCGTATTCACAGCTTCCCAAAATGGTAGTGGTGTCGTTTTCTTCAACCAGATGATGATGACATATGAAGTTGGGCCTAAAACCCTGACAGTGTTTGGTATTTACAATATTTGCTTTTGCGTTAGATTTTTGCCGTCTTCGGGAGGTCCAAACAATTGACGCAATGCACAAAGAAGGAACACGTGCAGTTATTGTCTGTACCTTCACAGATAAATTAAAATATGAGACTCGTGAAGTTTCGCCGTGTCTCTGCAACGTGTGACACCGTCGTCCAGGTAAATAAAACAAACATTAGAAGCAATACAGAATGTTCCTGGTTATCTGTGGCGTTTGTCAACAAGTGTGCGTTTCAAGGGTTTCTCATTACCAATGACTGCCTCGAAACAGACTACTGATATTCGGGCACTAATACATGAGTTAACCTACCCTCGTAAAAACTTCCACTGGAATGACGGCTTGGAAGAAGGTTACTGTGATTCCTGTCAAGGCCTTACTCTTTCGCACAGTATGCAAATTGGCGTGTTTAATAAGTCGGTAGCAATGGGGCGAAACGTCAATCAACAAACATACCATTAGATTGCGAGAATCACTATGCGGCTGAAATTTTTTTGAGGAATATCAAGCAGACGTTACGTTTACTTTATTTTCAGATGCCGCACTTACTCTCTTTATTGCCTGTTCCGAATGTTGTATTGCCACCTTAGCGTTTTCAGTAGACGAGCATGCAGCATACATTTAAACCAGTTTTCTCAGGATTCACTGTTCCAAAATCATCAAGGAATCCATCGTTGCAGAAAATCCATTTGTCATTTTAACAATCTGTACTTTCATCAAGATAGTGATAACGGATTTGGCAGCAACTACGTTGCTTTGGTAGCAGATTTATCTGAACATATTAACACAGTATAAACTGATTAATGTGTTAAAAATATACACCCAGGTGAATTCCAGGTCACTGTCCTCTAAAGTCACATGCTGTTCTACTGCGAATCCAGTGTGGTTTTTCGATACCACTCTTGACGTTTTCCATATTACATACACCGAAATACTTTAGTAGAACAGCCTGAACAATCAAAGGGTTGATATCAACCGAAACTGTCAGTTACAAAACAGAGAGTAGGATTATTTAACACAAAGCAGACGTTGAATAGTGACCGAAAGACAGCTGGATGTACGAACGATAAAATGTGACGGAATGTAGCTAACAGAGTAAACTTAGACATAAAATAGTTGAGGAACCTCAATTTTTATTGTACACGATGCATAGTTGGTATTTGATGCTATAGCACTGTAAATCAACTGAAACGGAAAAAACAATGAGATCTAAAGCAATTTTGTGTTACTTGCGCGATATTTTTGACAACACTAGACCCCAAGTAGTTTGTTTTTGTCAAAAATCTCGAAGTGGTCCCTGTTCTGTGATGAAGTTCAGTTCACAGCAATTCACTTTATAGGACGGGTTGGCTAGTGGACTAATACTCCAGTTTCTTTGGTTAGTAGTCAACTGCTTGATACGCCTCAGTATTGCGGAGACAGACTTGCTAGATCACATCCAAATGTGAGGATATTATTAGTTTACATACTCTGTCTTTTACAAGCACAGAATTCCTCACGCGCACGTAAGTAAAAAAACAAATAGCCATAGCTCATCAAGGAAGCAATTCATGCGCTCACCAACTGACCAAATGAAATCAGGAGCGTCTTAGTCGAACGATGTTACACATATGTACATCCATCTTAACACACAACCCAGAAAATCATATAGAGTTCAAGAGTTTTATGAAGTATAGTCAGACAAACATGATTCTGTAAACCCCTGATCCCAAAATACAGCGAAGAGACAATACTGTACAGCTGGTGCGCACGTATCAGTGCTTACCTATAATTCTCTACTTTGACGATTGTTATGATAGTTCATTTGACCAGCTTACTATCTATCCACCAAAAGCAAAAAACCCACTAAATTACCTACGTTCAATGATTTCACCGATTAATACATTATTTCGAGGCTAGATGCCCAAATCACCTGGTTATGCTCAGTGTATATGCTTCAATATCCAGCGAGAAACCGTTAATCATGCACTGATACACAGCAGTGAACCTATGAACATACCCCACAAATTTCAGAACCATACACTGACTAATCTTAACACAGTATTTCAAATTGTACGTTACATGCTTGTAGTAACACTTTTAGTACTGCACTTCTAAGAAAGACTACGCCTAACAGGGACTACTCGATGAAGTGATTGGCAAGGAATGCCCGATATTAGACTCAAGTTTCGAAATTGTTAGAGCTCGTGAGTAGTACATATCTGTGTGCAACAGCCAGGCAGTCGTCCTCCAATCGCACTTTCATGAGTCAACCGTTTCCGCATCTGTTTAGCTCTGAAGCACTCTTCCTCATGGTATAAATACGGCGAGCAAGTATTACTTTATTGGTTTCAGTAAGGTCTTATATCTTTCCGTTCGCTTGGCCGCGCAGTATGACGCAGGCTGCGTCCGTAATCCGCCAACAACTGTGGTAGGCCTGCTCAGTAAACTGATAGCTTCCAATTCATTCCTTCTGATAGTATTTTAGGGTACTTTCCTAGGTTACCGTTGTTTTTCCACTCTTACAGATGCAATTCGTGTCGTTAGCTTGATATCATAATGTCACTGTTCACACTTGATCTTGCATAGTATCCGATAAATTAACCAAATAATCTCATTCATGATGTAAACATACATTCGGCGTTGATCAGCGACTGTACACTACTCATTGAGTCATAGTTGTTAGACAGTACGAATACTGCTAGCCTTAAAATACTTTTGCAAACATTTGACTGTATGTTCAAATTTGTTGGATCAGGGATGTTTATACAGTGAAGAATTGTCCTTAAAAATAGTGTATTTAGTTTACCACATAGTTCCTAGTGGTAAAATCTAGAAATTAACCAAATCCCCGACTACTCAACAGCAATTTAATATGTCGGAAAGCAGGTTTAATGAGATGGGAGATTTCGACCTGTCTAGAAAGTTCTAATCGCGAAGTTATCGACTGTAGTTAACAAACAGAAACTGTATTTCCTATCGAGACGATCGGGCAATCTGATCATTACTCACAAGCGAAAGTGGTTGTGCGTTCGCAAGTGATAATTCAGTGATGCCTAATGTGAGGCCAAGGGCGCAGTAGTCAACATGGTTACCTCATCCAAGCGTGTCCGGAGTTCCAGTCTCGGCGGTGACAAAGATATGCACTACTGACGAGTTCTAACGAGAGCGAAATTCTAGTCTAGTGCGTCTTTTCGAAAGAGGCTGACAGGAAAGTCTATGGGAATACAACAGCTGCGATTAATTGTAGGTGTGGTTCAACTAAATAGCTAGATCAACAAACACGTGTGATTTCAATTTTTGTTCCCGCGCTGTATTCACAAATGCACTGCGACACTTAGACATGTTATCTCTTTTTACTATTAGTTACTTTCAGCAGCACTCGAGAGAATAACAAATTCAGCTACGCATGTCCGTCCATGAATTGTCGCGTCAAAACCCCGTAGTGAATTTACCTCTTTCCTGCCAGCCAGTAGGATATCGATTTGCATGTCGATGTACATTGATAATCCACTGAACATGATGTGGAGGCAAACGACACTGCACACAGTCTTAGCCGTTACTTTTGACCACTCACGAAAGAAGATGACCTTGAGAACAACGCACTCATCAGAGGACGCAGCTTGCAATCCTCATACGGTCTAGTATTTGGCCAAATGTCATGAAACGGTGTGGTCAAACAAATGACTGAAATGTTTAGGTAGACTGACTTTCTCATTTGATCGATTATCTGACCATGGCATAGAAGAGTTCTATTGTGTTTTTATTCGGATGCAATCAACAGTAAGCCTCACAGGGTGCAACAGCGGTAGATAGGACACGTGACTGTAGATGCACAAACTATATTGTCCCATTTACAGGAGCTAACGCCATCCTTTCGTGTGTGGACGAATGATTCGTTGGTCGTTTGAGACGCGAACAATCAGAACGCAGCTTGAGTCTCAACGCGAGTGTGGATCACACAGGCGGCTTTGACGCTTATGCATGTCCGAAACGCTACCTCGGGTGCATCGGAGTACGTTTGAGTTGCCCAAGTTCCTTGTTCGACAATTAGGCATGAATCCATTTCTCCGATGTAGTGGGTTGCGGCCTAGGGTTTGTTCAAAATTAGGACCTCCTGAATGCCTCGTTTTTTATCATAAGGTTTACGATCACTTAGTCTCCGGGCGTTTTGCATAGCGTTTCTTAGATTTATTGAGTTTTCATTCTAGTTGATTCCTCAGGCAAGTATTGCCATCACATCAACTGGTTACCGTACGCTGATAGATGCTTGCAGCACAGAATATCTTCCGTCGTCTCGCCATAATATGTGATATTTTTCCATCTTCTGGGAAAACTTTGTATTCCAATTTTGATATGTTAGCTGCTAGGAAGATTTAGTTTCGTCGGACTGCACTTTCAAAGGTTGACAGAAATTTGCTCGAATTAACCTTTTTTCGGTTTTATTGATTAGGGCTCACGCCTCATTTATTTTCACCTGCATCTGGCCAACTACCTGTACATTTGGTTTACTGTTTGCTTTTTGCACTGAACTAGGTCAAAAGATAGCATGCTCTAGTTGAGGACTGGATCTGACAACCGCATATGTTTGCTGCTTGTCCTCCATATCCTTTTGCATGAATCTGTACTGATGTTCAAGTTTTCATTTGTTGACTCCCTTTCGTAAGATTTCGATGTTTTGATTTACCAGTCGTCTTAGAATTTTGACTTAATTAGAAATGTACACGTCAGCAGGATCACATATCTATACATGCAGCTGGATCCACGCCAACCGTGCAACAACGAGGACGGCATCATTCTGCTGCGGTTGTTTCAGACACATGTTCTATGACATCCGATAACAGCACTAGACTTCGTCACAACAGCTTGCTAGCCGCAGTTCACGGACAGATCTATCGACAGGTTGCTACGTAAGTGACGGAGATCCATGTAGCTATCTACAAGCTCTCCACTGACGGTGGGTCCAGGTATTGATATATCTGTAGGGGTTCGAATTATCTCATCAAAAACGGACAAGTCGAGGTTATGTCAACTGAGGCATCATGATAAACTCATCACTACATCTCCAGTGCGTTTGTTCGTTCACATTCCTTACTTACCCTGTTGAACTTGTCGTGTGTAATCAGGTCAGTTACATTTCTAACGTCGTATCCAATGCTTGCCGTGTTCCGACACTGATATCTCTTTGAACACATTTGGAAGGCTAATGTGAACGATAAAAACAGTTGTTTATTCAATCAGCGTTCAGTACAACAACTGACAGGGACCGCTCGATGAAGCATCTAGAAACTGATGCTTGACATGATCATCAGTTCCATTTATGTCAACAACGTTAGTATCGATACCACCATCACATTAGCTATTTGATGGTTCGGCATGGCTCTTGGCCACGAACACTGCCACAACAACTGCTCAGGTTGTGTCACACACCTCTACGCGACGCATCAAAAGAAATGACTATTCACCACCGCACATCCTGTTGACCAACACATTTTGCTTTTAAAATGCCACATGAACTAAACAACATGTAGTCCTACGACACTCATATGGTGTTCTTGCTTGCTGCATAGTACTAGCAGTCATTCCTCCTGATATGATGATACATGTGTAGTTGTGATAGCAGTGTTTGTGGATAAGAGCCATGTCAAACAGTGAACAGGATATGTTGGTGACGCCGACACTAACGTTGCTGACAGGGTTGGAATGACTGACCGTGTTGGTCCTCGACTGTCAAGCGACATGTCGAGCGTTGGTCGGTTAAACATACCCGTTTTTATAATTCACATTATTCCCCAAAATGTGGGGCAAAAGGCGATCAAAGTTGCAATGCGTTGCACATTCTAGAAATGTAAGGGAAATAAGTTATCTGAATGCGCACATGACAAGTTCAGGAACTTAAGTATGGAATATTTACGGAATAACGTATTAGAGGTGGGTGATGGGTTTACCGTGATGATTCGGTTGACTGACCAGTGACCTGCCAGTCTTGGAAGAGTTTGTTTAGATTTCTAGTAGGGTTTCTCTAATATACAAGAAGGCAACAATTGTTGGCGTCCTATTTCAACAGTGGATATTAACCATTTGGTGAAGTGTGATCAATGTAGATACGGTCAGGGCGAAACCCAGCTTGCTCCTTACGGATATAACATGAGCAAACAAATTCGGCGCAATAAGAATCAGGCTAATAACTCGGTGATTTGCAAGCGATGTACGTTAGTAGTTTTGAAAATGGAGACGAGGTCAACCAAGCTCCAGTCATTTGGAACTTCACAGATCCGAATTTTTATGAACAGAGTTTCAGCTCTTTGACTAAGATTGGACTCCCATCTAAAAAACAGTGCAATAGGGAGCTTGTTTGGGCCAGGTGCCTTATGACGTTTCAAAAACTTCAAGAGCTCTGAGAGCGAAACTCGAGTCCAGTGCCTTTTTGTCATTTAGTTCGGAGATGTGATGATTCTTAAACTATGAAATTTTATAACTAAACCTACTTATCTTGAACGTACATAATCGGTAATAATATCAGTTTACTCAGCCTTCTCTTGGGAATGCCGATCATCGGCAGAAATACAGTGCAAGAGAACGTCAGTTACGCCACTGTTTTGTTTATTGGGGACTACCGCAATTAGTTGTCAGTAAACATTCGACGCCTTGAACACTTCAGATTGTAACACGTAGGCAAAACCTATCGCTATGTGGTATGTGATGCTCTTTATGACAAGAACTTTGCTTTTTTTTCACGTGTACGTGTGGACGGATGAAATGTGACCTCGATAACCTCCTGATCAAATTTTGGACGGCATCCGTTCAATTGTTTTATTGTCCATTAGCTGTTTAGTCAATCTTTCATTCGCAGTTACTTTCCAGATGATTTTGCAGAACGGTAAGCAATCTTCCCACGGAACTCCGGGTAGCCCGTGGTTCAAGAAGTCCCACAAACGTTCACCATGTCACTAACTGATAATCAGTGTCCCACAATTCGAAGCGTTAGTGAACGCTGGCGCGTCGTCTAAATCTGGCGATCATTTGCAGAACCCATCTACGGTCATATAAAATATTAAGGGAACAAACAATTGCTACTCTCAAACCATATGATTGAATAAGATTAGTTCGCGCATGCTCAATAGTCATTGACAGGCTGTTATCTGACACACTTCTTGGGACATAGTGAACTTAGACAAGTGCCGAGGAGGGAAGTGGGAAAATATTAGTGTACTACTTTTGAAGTTGTTACATGTTAATTCTGCTGGATATGAGTAACTGCATAGGATGTTATTAGTGCAACTGACATGTGGAAGCATGTTGAAAAGTAGACTTGATAGAGCGAAACTCCGTTGTCTTTCAAGGGAGTTAGCTCCGTCTAAAACGTAACCAAGAGATGTAATATATCGATTTCTGATACTTATTTATCAGATCAGTTGTGTGCAGTTTACTTTCACATCAGCTTTTTGTCCCACGCTGAAAAACGTATTGTCCGTCGACTCGTTCAGTCGCCGATATCTGGAGTCCGTGGGGCAAAGGCCGAATACTGGTAATCGCAGGAGTCGTCGCAACTCGTCCAAATTCACACAAACTGCGTTTAAATATTTGATAAAAAACCAAACTCCTGTTGGCCAGGACAGACTTATTACCCAGATGTGATTTCCTCACAAACTGTACAACCCATGCGACTGAGATTAGGTAACTGAATTTTATGAATCTTGCTTCAGTGAGTTACCACCAGCCATCCTCGATGAACTCACAGATATATTGTATCTGGCCTGATGCCGAAGCACCGAAAACAAGCTCGATTTCTTCTCACGATCAAATCGGATATATTCACGGAACCGAAGCCTCCACCTTCTTGTCATAAAAAAGATGTCACCCACGTACTCTTGTGGCATTACATATAACGGTGTAAGCTGTTTTTTCGCATAATCTTCCAAACGGTTAAAATCACAATTAGAACAATACGTACGATCCAGTAGTACAGGTTCTAAACCAGACTCAAACTTGGGACTGACAGTTATCTTAATGACAGCAGTGAACTGACTTGCATTGCACATTGCCAATATTTTTTTATCGGTCACATCAGAACGTTCCGGGAAGTCTTGGTCATTTCCGTACGGAAATTATCTGTTGCTCCATTTTTCCATTTGCTCGAATCATTGGAATAAACAACCCTACCAGGCACCTTGTGCTCTTAAAACTCCGAACACGCTTACAAAATTGAAATATGGATTCAGTTGCCCACACTAAGAGATCCTGGTAAATATAACGTTCCACAACCGATAAACGCTAATGCTGTTTGTCTCTCGGTTAACATACAGGTGTCCTCCACGTGTGCACCCGGGAACGTGCTCGGTATGAAAAACAAGTCCGTTGAGGAGCGATGGGAATGTGCTGCCGGTTTTCAGTGCCTAGACTCCCATTAGCTTATCACGTAGTTCTCGTGGTCAACGATCTTAAGCTGAGATTCACACAGCCAAATTTGATTCACCTTGCTCAAGTCTAAGCTAAACCTACGGTCCAAGTAAGCTGCCAAAAAACAGTACCAACATCGAATGACGGCGTTTCGTGCAAGTATACCTAGAAAGTGCTTTCCGTGCCAGTAATTGCGTGGCTATGCTGCTCACTTGTTTGTGGGGGTAGAGCATGTATGATGCACAATTTAACCGCGTTCGTCCTGATCAAGAGATGCGTACAAATACCAATACTGACGCTTCGCAAGGAATCAATAGTCAAATGAACATTTTCCTTATATTTCAGAAAGTGATACGGGTCACATATACCTACTTAGTCACGTCGACGCTTGAAGCTATATACACTCCTCAGTAGTGAGCCATTAATTGCTACACTCGCAAATTCACCAAAAATGCACATCAGCAGAATGGCAGATGAGAACCGGTTCCATTGAAAAAAAGCTCGTCACTCAGCCACAACGTCACGTATCGAACATTAGCTTGAGTTACAGAATTAGTTTTTACTTCCCACGAACATGAATACATTTCTACTCATAACAGAAAAGAGAAGCAGTTGGTTTTCAGTACACCGATCCACCGGCAGGAGGTACTTTATATTAGAGCAGTTGTTGAATAACAGCTGAGATAAGCTGTGAAATCGATTGGTAAGACTAGTCTACCACAAGGTTACAGGACACGCATGTCTATCAGAGTACAACGAAATATCTATGTGTTGATTCAAAGCAGGACCGGAGCCCAATCACATCGACCGAGTTAGCATCATCGCTATTGATCAAAGCGTGAAGGTGAACGCTTAATTAGCAGTCAGACTAACTTTTAACGAGGTCAACTGCTTGATAGTTGTCACGATGTTAAACTCGTCCACAAAATGACCTGTTGTATAGCGCGATCAAAACAGAATGCAGTACAGCTCTCGAGAGCCGAACTACGTAGATATTACGATTAATTAAAGTTGTTCATAAAAATTGTCCACGGAAATAGTGTGGCAAATTCAAAACCAGATGATAGTAGTACGCATTAAACTCGTGGTATGTACGAGCTATCACCTTACTCGAAAATTTCGGCTACTCATCAGTGATTAAAAATATTTTCTGGTAGGATACAAATGCGGTCTGGCTTCAGCTTGACTGAAAAGTCCCGATTACGAACTCAGCGACTAGTTAATTAGACAATTACTGAGTCGTCTACCGATTATTGGGAAATTCGGATAGTATCCATAAATGATAGCGGCCGAACATTCCGATGTGATACTTCGATTGTGGCTAGAGTGAGGTTAACACGCTCGATTCGAAAGTGCCTGAATCGGAGTATTATCCCTAACCATAGCAAAGGTGTGTACCAACAATAGGATCCAAACCCGGGTACAGTGTTTCGACCTAAAAGGTCTAGCAAGCAAATGTTTTGTGATTATGGAAGCTGATGTTGAATGAAGGGTGTACAGCTCCTTACAACTCAACAGTACACAAACAAACAACTCTTTACACTCAACAGATTCAGTACACCTTCCATGAGCGGTCTGTATTGGTATTTCACATTGTATTCTGCACTAGCAACCCACTATAAGCAAAAGCAGCAATAACTTAGTGAGATCGTTAGCTTTTGGAAGCTTCGGGCGTGAAAATATGAAAAATGTCGAAAATTTCTGTTGGCGTTTGTACAAAATAATAGGATTGCAGCAAAAAAATCACAGCTGACAAATAGGAAACAAGTGTGACAGAGTCAAATATTCCATCACTTCGGGGTTGACGTATCGGTTCTCTGAGAAATATCATTGTTCAGCATACTACCCGGACTGGTCATTGCCAGAGAGCAGCGCGGATGGCATTCTGTCTCCACTCCTCCGTGCTTGCTTCTCCTGTTTCTGAACTTCGTTTAAGTAGGTTGTGTAGTCATCAGGGATATCTCGCATGTAATCAGGATGGAAACTCAAATGGGGAAACCACTCAGGCAACATATATGGCTTCAGCCAACCCATAAGTGGTGTTGCTCCTGTCTCATAGATGACTGCTTCATGGTAGAACAGAATTCCGTCGAGCTATAACGCAAACATGTATGCAAAAGCAAAAATAAACCGGTCAACCGGATGCGGTGTTAGAAGAGAAAACGTGAACAGTCGGTGGAATAAAACGCTCATAACAACCGTTTTTCAGCCTGGAATACAAACGCATGACAACTGTGGTTTGGTTGAGCACGGACTGGAAATAGATGGTAGTGTAAGCAATAATTGAAACTGCACATATATATGTACGACGACGGACTGGTGGTTAAGTATTTTGAGCATAGTACATAAGTATTACTGAGCTGCATTCGGTGAGATTCCGGTAAGACTATCTTTTGCCAGAAGAAGAATCAAGCAACAAAACGCCGAAAAGGACACAAACGACGAGGAAGAATCAACAAGTTTAGGGATGCAAACACATTTGTGGATGAGACAAGCTGCTACAATTAAGACGATTCCCAACCGGTAGTGCAGCTTCCAGAAAGGCAGACAGCAAATAAAGACATTTCTAACTGGGATGGTGAGAACCCTCATAACTCACAACCACGTCATCTCGTGGACAATCGTCACTGGCTACATCGCACAAGAACTGATACCGCGGGTGTTTCGCCAGTATATGAGGTTGTATTTTCATCGACTGGGTTGTCGGTCGTGGCCTAACAGCTTCTCCAAATACATGCTACCGGACGGCAGTATCACTCACAAAGTTAACCAATATGATACAGAATAACTGGTGAAGACAGCAATGGCATGAAACCGAGGTCAAGCTTCTAGGCCACAGAGTAAAATGGCCTGAACACACGTACCGTAAATCTGCCCTCTCATGAATTTACACCACTCATATATAGTCCTCATTTTCATCGCCTCCTGTTGAGACAACCGGGCAGTCTAAATACCACACACACGCACGTGAATATGCCCTTTGTAAGTATAATGAATCGACAATCAACATGCTCGTCTTCCAGACGTTGGCATTAATGTGTAAGACCGGGATGCGCATTTACTGACGAACTCTAATGGAAACCAATCTTACAGTGATTTTGCTAGATGAAGGTCAGCCGAAAAGTGTGTTCGAAAGTGAAAGTTGCGATTACAGGCGAGTAATCTTTACTTCACAAGACTGACTAGGCAAAGGAAAAATTGGGGAAATAGAAGCAAAGTATTACACAATACACTGAATGGTATGCGTTCAACATGACGGGTAACTGATAGCCGATAAATAACCGGGGATTTCATTCATTAGATATTGAACAGCATTCTCACTTGTCTGTGTCTTTGAGGATCTGGCTAAATGCCAGAGTTCATGCATTTGGTAAAGTATTAGATTCGTCAGTAGAACATACGTTTGTCCGGGGTAAGGACAAAACTTCTGTCATGGAATATATTGGGTAGCCGTGTTATCCAATGCGCGATTGATCTCTCATTAGGCACAGCCGAAGCATCACAACTAGACGCTCAGTTACATTCATTTGTGAGCAATGCCCGGATTGAACTGCTGGCTGAATAGGAGACGGAGTGAAAGCCTCGTTACGTTCAATCAATAGCCAAGTGACTAAGACCCTTCGGTTTAGTTGTCATCTGATGAACAATATTTTAATTGAGTAAACTGTATCCTTTGATAACCCAAATCTTCAACATCCCTAAACAGATGTAAGAAATCTGTGATTTCAAAGTGAGCGACAGATTTTGACAGGTTATAGATTGAATGACAAGATAGATACTTCATCTCCTCCAAAAACACGGGCGATTAAATTAAGAAGAAAAACGCATGCTGTCACCACCAAGTTCTATCTGTCTACCAGGTGACTATTAAGGAAGGTCATGCATAGCACAATTTGGCAAGCGACAAGCAGCGATACAAGCATAATGGTCGATCGAAGTTGTACTGCTATGCCCTGTCTTGTTGCATCCTCTAGTAGAAAGCGTTACTATAGGCTAGATTGATGTGATTACATTTGTTATCGCAAGTCATCCATTTCCCACCACTGCGTCTACATGCTTAGTACCAAACGGTCGACTTACAAAGATGTCACTAAACAAAAATGGAGAATGCGTTTTTTCTAACCAAACCATGACAATCAATGGAACCGAGGAGAATGTGACTGAAAATGCGGCCTCATTTACAAACAAGACACACTTGAACGTTTTGGTGTTTGAACAACAATGACATCAAGTGAAGCAGTTGTGAGCAACAAACAATCCGTCAGCTGCATAAATCGGAAAGAGCTGAATTCATAACTGACAAATCATATCGCAAGACAGTATATACTGGTTAAATCAACTAGTCTAAGTGTATGTCAATGAAGTGTCTGTAGGATTACGCATTAGTCAGTATGGTCACTGTTAAGTCGGAGAACTTGTACGGTGAGCGGAAGAGCGTGAAATCACACGCGACCATCTCGTCAAGTAAAATAATACACCATACACATGAAGAAAGTGACCAAAAAACGAGCTATATCATTACTGTGGACTATATTCTTTTGAGGAACTAAGGGCTGTAAAGAATATTGTCATTCCCTTAATGATCAAATACACGAATTCAAGCCAAACTAGACTTTGTCTGGTCAGGCATGTGAAATGAAAGTATATTTCATGACAAAAAGAGCATAGTTTCCTGATTAAACGTTCGAGTCAGTAGGCAACGTGATAGGTTAGAGTTCGACTATAAACCCACTACTTCCGGCCTATCAGGCTAGACAAGAATGAAACTGGCCATGAACTGTGTCCTCTTTGAGAGAGAGAAAAATCGCTGTTCAGGAAAGAGAACGTTACCACCGATTATGGATGTCAGATAGGGGTCCGCTGCTACGTTTTGTTCCGGCGAACCGAATAATGATCACGAATCAAAAGCCTTCAAAGTGACGTATTTTCAAAGCACTGACTTTACACAACAGTTTGGTGAAAGTATGACCTGAAATCATTAATTTTTTTAAAGGACTGTTTAACAATCATGGTATGTACCGAAACCATATCAGTCTCTCAGTTCCAACAATTGCTATCTCAGGGAGAAAATTCAGCTAAATCCATAGTGGGCCTACCCTTACAGAGGAATACCAATTTCGCCGCATTATTCGATTTGGTCAGTGTGCTAGGTAAATAGGCGTGTGTGTGTGAAAAAAGACAGGCTCCAAAACTGTAGGCCAGTCGATCGTACGAACGCTGCTGATCACGTGAGGGTGGGAAATTAGGCGGAGATCAATGGAATTTGGCCAACTTTGAGCATATGCTTAACGAAAATAGTTAAGCAGAAAGCTGACAAAGTGTGACAGCTGGTCCTATCGAATACACACAATCACTCCTGATTGGAACAGGAAAAACAGGTAACATAGATGTCACCTAATCTATTCACTTGAAGGAACCATTCAGACCATAATGTTTTATCAACAAGAACGCACACGCAGTGTTGGTTGTTCAACGAAGCTCGCATACTATGTGATTTGATAGGGTAATCTACCACATATGGTACACACTCAGAGACCTGAGCTCAACCATACACACTGACAATGAACTGCATGAGTCACGGTTTTACAGGTTGGCTACAGGAGCACGTTATGTCAAGTGGAAAACTGGAGGTTAATCTTATCGTCTTGTTTTGGGAGAGCAGACATTGGATTTGTGAGAATTTCGCAATGTGGTAACGAATATTACACTTTGTTGATAACCAAAATGTGAAGAAACCTTGTAACCACCTTCCTGAATATAACAGCAAAATAGAATAGTTTACGTTACCAAAGGCGAACAATGGCCCATATCGAAGTTAAAAATTTAATTAAAAAAACCATCAGAATTGTTAGGAATGGACAGATTGTAACCGTTGATCAAACGTGCTGTTTGGATGTTGGCTATCCACGTAAGCGTTTGGAGTGTGATTCGAAAATCAGCAAACTTCTTTTTCTTCTCCGTAATCATTTGTAACCTATAGATACAAGACGTCTATACAGTAGTTTCGGACATAATGTAATAAAATCATTTTTCACGTTTGCTCTCTCTGGTCTCACGTGTTAGGAATTACGGATAGTGCGAACATCGATCTGAAACTGCTGGATTGTGTTTGCGATTCTGCCAACAAGGCGAAAAGTATAACGTATTGCCGCACATACAGATGTTCCCAATGCATTCTGTTTGATAGCACTGACACAAATGTCGAGCTCATTGTTTCACGCCGTTTTCACGATTCTACATTACCAACATCGAAGCACTCTGATACTCGCCGCCCCACTAATGCGAACCGGTACATATAACACTTCTGCAATCCAGCGGTTCAAGCTATCAGCACGAAACAACCACAGCGTGTGCTACTGTCATCTTTCACTTTTCAGGCAACGAAACGATGATACACTACGCTCAAGTGAGCTATAACTGTGCATAGCAGGTCTGCTAACACGACAGACAAGGGATGGATAGCGGCTCAACGTGACATCGAACCGATGTACTGAATAGAGCAGTGGCTTGACTTACATTAAACAACAACGTGGTCACGAAATACGAAGACCTTGACTGCTCCATTGAGCAAAGTGGGTAGGTGTCGCCTGCCTGGCTGGAGTCCTCGTGATCACTCAAACCACTGGTTAGAGACGCTATCCGAGATCGCGATGTGTCGCAGTCAATGGCGTAGCTGGATCCATACCATTTATATTTCTTCCGCTTAGTCTTTTTTTAGTAGTGTTCAACCTTCTAAGTAACGTTTTCTTCTAGGATATTCCACGTCACTGTTGAAGTGAGCGGCGGCCGGAGCCACAGTACCTTTTGGTCAGACTCATGGTTGTTATGATGATGACGATGATGATGATGACCTCACATTTCACGGTGTAGGTAGAGAAGTGCACACATTCAAGGTTAGAACACTGCACCAAAACCGATCTGCTTTCATATTTAACTGCTTTTTCAGCTTGGGTCTGGGTGATGAAATGACACACACTTCAAGGTTTCATGAAACCATCAGAACAGTTGGACTGATTAACTGAAAGGAACTGTTTCCCCCATACATTACGACAAACGATAGTATGCGACTCAAAATAGCTTATTCAGTGGCCACAACTATCATCACTAAGCACACGGTCGCAACTCCGAACAAAGGTTTCCTATCCAGGTGTTCGAGCACCAAGTATTTCGATTTCGTCATCCAATTACACACACAAACTGTGATACTAGGTAAGATGTAGCGGTACACAGTTTAGTTAGGATATTTCGTCAAATGAGACATTCTGTTGATGCGGCAGATCTGTATAGTGCTCCTGGAGTGCAACATTTCGCATATAAACAAACTATCATGCATACGTTGCCCAGTAATCCTTAGGTTCTCAAAAGGAACTGAAGGAGCACTCTCTATTGGCTGATGCTGCCGGATGAAAATATTCCAAAACAGACAACTTTTCAAACTTACAAACATTCCGGCTCTACTCACGATATACTAATATATATATGGGTATCAACACCTAGAGTAAAGACCCCACATGGACTGCGTTTCAAAAGAACTTAAACGTTGGTGGAAAAAAGCTGTGTGGTCTCATATTCATGTCACACGGCGTGGCTTACACAAAAAAAAGCTTGCCGAAGTCCCTAGCGCAATCGTACGGCCGTGGGCCCTGACCTTGGCTGTTTAGTCCCGCCATTTGTTCTCGAATAGCCTCAGGGCACAATCCGGTCCGCATGTCACCCACAGTGCGAATCGAAAAATGCCTATTTTCGACATATCATGGACTCAAATTAAAGGGAGTGCGTAGACAAGAATGTCCACATCTGAGAGGCCGCCTTATAGTGACCCAGATTTCGGATAGACCGGACTGATACTTCTCCCCATACAACACAGCCGATCGATCGGTCAGCCAACGGGTGTTGGCATCGCTTCATAAAAATATGCGTCGTACATTCCAACTGTCTAGGGTCGTTGGGGTTGGACACAGCCACGTTCGGTCTGCCGCTGTATGGAACAAAACGTCAATGGAATCTATTTTAGATTTGGGTCAGCGTGTGGCAACCTCGTGTAATTGGAGTGAGTGGGCACGAAGTAACATCGCGTTCTAAACGCAAATGACTAAAATACGCCCTTTTTGACACGCTGCAGTATGTCACATGACGACAGACGCTTGATAGTGTGAGATGAATACTATGAACAGAAACTTCACTCTATCCACGTACCATCGGTGATCTAACATTAGATCGCAATTTAAACCGCGCCAGCCAAAACGTACTTTATACTGCCCGACAGGTGAAGTTGCGAAAAAGCTACTTCGAATTACTGATTTCTGTTGTGCCCAGTTCCGTCAAATTTAGTTTTGGTAGCAGAAATAACCTCAAAACAATGAAATCAAACGTAGTGAATGATGTCGGCCACCAAATACTCTTGACATTGTCTCAGGTGACCTTCGCGCAAACCCAGTCGAAGGGCTCAGAAAACCCTGACTAGTCGACATCCCAATATAAGATGGCGGCTTCAAAGTACACTAAAACACACTGGTTAAACTCTTCCCACTCGTTGCATCTCATCAAGAAAATTCATCAGCTATGCTTACTGTAAGCAGTGAAACTACTTCCTAGCATCGTTTTCATACCAACGCGGCTTTGTGACCCCTGTTCCCGGCAAAACTCATTTATAGTAGGCATCATGGAGACTTGGTGTGAGAGGAAAGTACAGGATGCCGAATTGTTTATCCCCGGCATGGCAGTGTTTCGTAGTGATAGGGAAGTCGGTAAAGGAGGTGATGTACCTCTTTATTTGAGATCGCATCTAAATACCTCAAGAATTCGTGGCAGGGTGTTATTGCATCCTTCGGAATCAATCTGGCAAAAGGTTAGAATCACTCTCAGTTTCATTTGTCTGGTCGGTGTGATTTACAGGGATACCAACAAGGACTTGCACGAAGTTGTGCGTAGAATGCCATCTTTAGGTTATACTCAAATAGTAGTGAGAAATCTTCCTTTGCTGGGGATTTCTTTGAGGCAGTAATGGAAGCTGGATTATTTCAGCATACTCAGGACCATACCAGATGGCGAGTGGGCTACGTACTGGCTTGTCTTGATTACAATCTTAGCAACGAGGTTGATGCGACAAGCAATCTACACATCACAGCTTCACTTGGACGTAATGATCATGGGAAGATTGAATTCAGCTATGTACATGGAACTAGACAATACAATCCCCAAAATACGAGGGATGAAGACAGTTTGACAAGGTTAAACGGTCTGGCCCCATCACCATATTGAGTTTAGATAATCACTGACAGTAAATCATTGAGAAAATCTCCGAAGTCGTCAACAACCAGGTTCCAGTAAACTTTGGTCACACTGAAACGTTCAGAATGGAACAGGTACCAACTAGGACGGATAGAACCCGTGTTTGAGTATGTCATGCGGCAAAATCGTACCACGGCTGCTAACAGAGAGGACCGAGTTTGATGCCAAGACGACTTTACCCAAAAGCTGAAAGTGGATCTTAGGGGTTTTGGTGTAAACCCACCTAAACGGTGCGCTGGTTCGTCCTAGCTATCGTAATGAGCTTGACACAATTCGAATTCTCCTCCGGGTAATAATTAACACGAAAATCTCGGTCCCGAAAAGTACTGCGACTGTCCCCGTATTCGTTCCCAAGACAAGCTAAAAGACGCGTGCAAAAAATAGGGTTTGTTCCGCCTCAAAACGTGTGCCACAAAGACGACGAATACAAAGTACTTTATATGATGCGCGGTGGCCACAAAGAAGGAGAGTTGACGGGGAAAAAATAGCTAAGGTCACTAATGGGCATAGCGGAATAAAAAGTCAGACAGATAGAAACTAGCCGAGGTCACGCCTCGGCCGCTCTGAGTAGGTCCGCCAACTAGGACAAAGTCAATCGTTTTTTTCTTTCTCATGGCGGAGGCACCTTGGGACGGTAACAAGGTGGGCGCCCTAACAGCTTTCTACAGTGAAATCATAGCGCACACAGGAAGCAAGGTAGGCATTTCTGATGGGTTTATCAACACGAACAACACTCTGGACAAACGGTACGTAAGTGTGCGTAACTGCACACCACAAGCGATTTTTGAGCACATAGACAGAAACGTAACCGAATTGTTTCAAATTTCAATGTCACAAGTCGGAATGAAATTAAAGAACCTATTAACTGATAAATCGTTCGGCCAATACTTGATATCCGCTGTTATCTCGAAAAACTGCGTCACGGAACTAGCAGAACCACTTATAGTACTTTTCAACTGATTCCCGTCAACCGGCCGTCTACCGAAAGCCTGGAAATAATTCACAATAGTTTATATATCTCCAAAGGTGGGTGCAAAGATGACCCAGCAAACTATCGATCAACAGCATTGTTTTCGGTAGCCTCCAAAGTAATGGAGAGCTTATTAGATGACTCGCCGGGGCAAGATTGAAAACCTTCAACTCATCTCCAAGGATCAATATGGTTTTCGTAGAGGATACTCACGTGTCACGAATCTGCTGATTGCTCATGACTTTTGGGCGAAGGCTACCGAAGCAGGATTGGCTATAGACGTGATTTATTTTGACTTTTTCAAAGCATTTGACAGAGTTGATCATATCACGTTGTCGCGGAAACTGAATAGTCATGGCATTGTGCAGCGTCTACTCACCTGGCTAAGGGATTATCTGACTGAACGTTTATTCAACGTCAAGGTGAGTGGACAGTTGTCGGAGTGGTTCTCTATCAACAACGGCGTCCCGTTTTTCATTCTTTTCGTCCTTGAACAACCTAGTATAGTAGCATTTTCCCCAGACAAATTGTAGTTGAGCAGCCAAAAACGTCAGTGTGCACGATTTATGGCCTGTCAGATCTCTCTGCATGTTATAAAGTGCGTACTACAGAACAGGAGATTATAAAGCGGAAAACAGGCGCTAAACGTGAAACAAAACTTACAAAGGAAACATACGGCGGGGCTATTCGCTAATCAGTCAGTGACACTGTTACCATGGCAGTGCTAAGCTAACAAATGAGTCTTTCTGTACACCTAAAGATGGGCACCAACGTCTCAGAGCAATTGCCTCAGCATATCGTAGCAACCAGGGCTTATCAGTTGCGTAAATAACCGTGCATGGCTGCGCGGGATCAATCCATTATACGTCCGTAGTGCAGTGGTCTTTGGTCGGCGTTGTATCGACGTACTATCATTTCTCTTGAACGGCAGCTGTAAAAGGGTTTTCAACTTTGGCAACACTATCATTGTTTGCTGATGGTGTTTCTCTGGAAAACTTGGAGAACAGTGGTTGTGGATACCCGTTGTTCAAGGAAACCTGATTGAGTAGTTGTAGTTCACTCTGGATTGTGTCCTGAGTGCAAATATTTCTTGCTCCGTTGAATAACGTTTAGATAAGATCTGTTTTATAATGCCTTGGCACGAAGCGGTTAAAATATGAGTAGTAGCCAGTCCAAGTGCAGTTGTGATCAACCGAGTGTTGCATCAAACTGTTAGCCCTTCGAGTAAGGCGGATATCCAAGAACGGAATAGAATCATTGCATTCATATTGAGAATTTAATGTAATGTCGGCATGTAGTCCGTCGAATACTGCTCGGACTTCTTCGGCATGTGCTTTATTCAGTCCTAACTAACACAACGTCTACACATCGCAGAAATGAATATGTTTTAGGGGTGGTTTCTTGCGTTTGATTTTCTGTAGTACACAATTGATATGTGGAAAAATTTGCCGAACTATAAATTATGAGCATTAACGTTTTTGACCGCTCTACTACCCAGTATAGTCAAATCGCTAAAGTTGTTCTACGCCGGTGACACGAAGCTCCAGCGAGTTCCAGAATAAACGAAAGATGTGGTGACGTTACAAAATGATCTAAAGTGCCCAAATCAGTGATCCATAGCAAACAACTTGCCGTTCAATGTCACTAAATGTAGTCATGCATGTTCGCCATCAAAAATTGTACTGACTACTACTACCCCGGCGACACAAAAATGTCCACGTCAGCATGAGAAAGAGATCTAGCGACTATATTGGCAGACAGCTTCAGTCCGTCTACAAACTGTGCCGTCATGATTAAAAGAGTACAAATAACCCCGAACATCTTAGGAAAAATTTGTGGAACCTTCCACCTTGAGGCAGTTCTCACTATGTTCGTCTCCACAGTCTGCCCACGCTTGGAAATGAATATACAGGCCTGTTGTTCTTACCTTAAAAAAGACTTGACACTTACTGATATTGTTCAAAGATGAGCCACTACCCGGAAAGACTGACGAAATTAGGTCAATTTTTAGTGAATTACAGGGGAGATCTAATTCTTACCTATAAAGTAGTCCACACTCCAGATCATCCGTTGGTAGACCACCTCCAAGAAATAAGGATGAACGCTTAAGAGGTCATGTACTGAAATCGAGTAATGAAATAAGCAGGTTACTGTGTAGACTGAACTGTTTCACGGTTAAGGTCTGTTCACATTGTAACGCGTTGTCCAACCCTACGGTCATGGCAGAATTGGTTGAGAGTGTTGAAGCATTACTTGGTCGGCACATAGTTGAGAGATAACCGGCACTACAAATTTCCCAACCGCTGTACTAGGTTAGTCTCAGAGATCATTAAGTGCGCATGTCTGATGGAATTTTGTTTCAGTGTTCGTTGTTGAAATGATTGCAGCCAGCAGCTTCATTGAATTTACCTTTCATTTAATTTCATTCACTTTGTATTTATCCCCACAAATCGTTCGACGCAGTTTTTTCTAGACCAACACAGTGACCAGAATGCACAAACAAAGATCTTTCTCCTTCCTGTAAAAACCTAGGAGCCGGTCACAGAACTTTCAAACCCAGCCCCGTTTGTTCCTGCTGTCTAGACAGTTGTCAGTCTCTTTATGAAAAAGTATGTACCTTGGCTGCAAATACCTTGCGATGTAAACGGTTGAAACTTTGGGAACTATTTTTATACCGGTGAAATACACTGAGATGTTAAATTTAAGAAGTGAACATCAAAGAAATGTGGGAGAATAGCTGACGTAAATGCATACTGAATCAAAGTTCTCAACTATACTAAATGACACATCTAGTTCCGAACAGAAAGTACGGTATCTGTGTGATTTCTAACCAAAGATGTAGCCTGTGCTGACCGGGTTTGAATTGGTGATTACGAATAGCGATGAAATGTGTTTAACTAACAGACACCAGAGGCAAATCAATGTGCGCACGATTCTAGTTAAAGGACTTTCAATCAGCGGAATTGTACAATATCACATGATGGGAAAGACAGGTGTAAATCCCATATCATACAGACATCAAACAGATGACTAGAATGCCACCGTAAATGAACTAACCTCAAAATGCGGTTTTACGGAAAACACGGAAGTCATTGTTTCATCATCACAGTCATGGGCCGGCAAAATTTCGAATCGAACCTAAAGAGTAAGGAAGGAGGGAAGGCATGATATAAAGTGCGGTATAAACTGCATGGGAAATGGAAACGGTGAAAATTGTGTGGGACTGGAAACCCATACCACAAAACATGTGCACCTCTAAGCTAATCATGTAAGAGACTCAAACGCATCAGATAGAGACGAGATAACAACACTATTCGGAACGCTAGCAATCTATGAATGTTAAATTGAAAAACGTTAGCACATCACGCTAAACTGTACCAAAAAGATAATACAGTTACAAAATTTCGTGCATGTCGGACAGAATTTTAGTGATTAAAGAGTAATATTTCTCAGCTAAAATTACAAAGTGCCCTTAAATTTTTCAAGTTCATTAATGCGCCACTTCCCTCGTTGTGTACCAAAATCAAGCAAGATTGTAGAAAATAAACAATCTGCAAAAGGGAGAAAGTTAGGGATAATAGAGGTCCGTTGCTTGTGTATGGGTAGAGATTTTCTCCAACTCATAATTCGGAAGATATTCACTGTTTGCAAACTGTTCACACAAGTCAAACCGAATGTCTCCAAAAAATTACTGTCAACTAAATGAGGGTTGGACAGTGGTCCATCCCACGACATTCACCTTCTCTTCAACAAGTAGACAATACACGAGCGGCGACCAGCTTGAATGACAATCGCTCAAATTCTGTAGACAGCATGATATGGAGAAAAGACATCCCATTCTCACAAGCCGTGAATTCCATACATCGATCATCTCTACGGTACTTCATATCCTGTTTGCTACGATGCTTCAAGGTCGTAGTTAATATCCTGAAGCAAGAGATGGCCACAATCTTTACGACCAATCATCAATACAACAGCGGGATCCACTCATAAAGCGGGGAATTTACAGGTAAACTATGCACATCGGCCACTTCGACAAGCACGATTCCAAATTGTGACAGACCCGTTTGAAATTGTTCGGTCGATTCTGGGTTGATTTACAGAAATAAAGTGGGTTGAACCCTGTGCTATAAGGTCCTGGATAAGACTCGGGGTGGGAGTGGGTTTAGAGGATGAGAGATGTTCACCTTAACCAGCCTAACGTGGACAACAAAAAGTTTGAGAAAGGCTGGCGAACTTCATGCTACGCATACGCCTTATCCACACAGGGTTCTAGTTACACCGTCCCTCTATGTCAAATCCTCGAAAACGATTAGTCAGCGTCCCTAGTACACGACACGACTGCCTAAGCCATCGCATCCTTAGGCGTTGAACAAACGAACTTGTTTGACCTCCATCATCAATTATTTAACTCTAAGTCAAATGCCACCCGACATGTGCAATTGAATGCAGTCAGTGATGGTCAAATACGTGAAAACAGTTTACGCCTCCCACTGTGAGTAGCCAAAATTCATTGTCATGAAATGATACTGCTCACATAACTGCCACATATACTCGCCCCTCAAACCGTAAGCAGATACAGTTAAAGATGATGCTGGTTAGCGAAAACTGCCCCAACCTTGGAGCAACGAGTCCTCGTTCCAGTCTCAGTAACCCAGATACTACTGAGATACATACGCCTAAGTAATCAAACCGGTTGACCATCTACATAACTTCGTTATCCAACAATAAATGTAAGTAACCTATTCAGATTTGCAGAAGCACTTCATACTATGCGGCTGTGAAGTGCCTGGCAGAACATGAACTCTTGTCCAATATCACCAGCACCATCTGGAAATTGTTGAACAGCAACACGCTACCATCGACGTGCCAGGCCATTCACTAACCTGGAAGTCTCAGCCGGCACTCAGCGATTTCCACGCATTCGTTCGTTATTGTTCGTAACAGTTACTCCCGTTCGTGTCTAATAAGATTCAGTTATAACAATTGCCGACGGCATATTTTGCAGTGATAATTCACCACGGCGATAACCCGTCAACTTATAACAACAATAGACCTGAATCGACAAGGCATAAAAGAATCAGATCGAGACACTGGTGAAGAGGCTGACTATGCGAGTCCCGCTTTCGGTACTACTTTGCGAATACATCTGCCGACCGACTTAGCGTGAAATTCAGTATCAGAGTCCCATTTTGAAAAATCCTCTGAGGTCCACTATGTTATATAGTATGAAGCTGTGCAAATGAAGGTTCCGACCGTGAGTACTTGTTTGACGCTTTCCTGTGAGTATAAGGAAACCATACCTGGTTGACAATCTTTTGAGCTTCAAGTCAATCACGGCATCTGTTGCAGCAAAGAAATCGGTTCCAAGGATCGTTTGCCTGGTTTCTGGGGACACAATGAAACGGTGCTTTACGATATGGTTGTCGATGCGCACCTCACATACTTCCACACCGTCAACCAGCAGACTATGACCTCCGACCGTCTTGACAATTATGGATGTCGGTTCTACGTTTTTCTTTTTTGCAAGAACAATCAACGAAATAGCCGCCTCTGTATCGACCAAGCACTATTCCATCTCTCTGTCAACTTCAACCCTTGTATGTACGGCCCCCTTCTCAATCGCTTGCAGTACTAGTTCATCCGCCCAACAAAAAGAATAATCATGGAACACTATTTTTAGACCTCTTAAACCACCGGGTGGGGCAATCCTTCTTCTTGTATCCTCTTTCATCACAGATGAAGCAGCTTCCTAGTCGATCGTTCCTCCATGATGCTGTTCTCAATGCAGCCACATCCGCTACCACCTGCATTATTGTTTTCTGTATTTCTTCCAGTATCTTCTTGTCCACTGAAGCCACCGACATAATTCCCAACTCCTGCATCAACTTCACAAACTCGTCAAGGTCCATCCGCAGGCCGACATGAGCAATACGGGACTGGCCGCGAACCGCCATCAAGAAACCTTAAGTAAACTGCTCCGTTATCAACTGCCGTTATGATTCTTGATCCAACTCTGGTAGTGCCATGTCCAGCAATCGTTGCAGAAGGGCAGCGAACACGGATGGATCCGCCTTCAACCGGCGCATAGCCTTCTGGCGGCAGACCGGATTGTGAAACGCAGTCAGCAGCACCACCTTCGCTCTGCTCTTCACCAGCGTCCGCAGGGCAGCCAGCTTCCTACGGTCGGCCCTAACTCTGAGCACATCGGCCACGTTCCCGACGTCCCCTAGGAACGCCCGGACATCTCCATCTTCGAACGGCTGCAGCCAGAATATCTTTACCCTCGAGTTCGTCAAGACACCAACTATTGTGACCGCAAAAGACGTTTGGTCTGTGAAGTTGTTCATTGTACGGAAAACCGTACAGACTATGCTAAAACATGGGACCACGGACGCGTACACCCATTCGCACGGCTGACGTGTATTCACGTACATTAGGCAATAGTACATTGTCGTTCGTCCTGGTGGCACTTCTCCCATAGTGCGTATAAACTACTCCGACAGTCGCTTCTGGTCAATCGTCTTTTTGGCGTTGATATTTGCCTTTTAGTTATCAAATATGCGCACTATACTACTCAAAAACGGAGCAGCTTGTTATACAAAAGGAACCACATCACCAACCACCACCATATCAACTGTGACTGGGTCGATCGGTATGGCGTGTTACGTAATGGTAGCTTCGTTGGGAAATGCTCATCATAATACATTCTAATCCTCTGGGCAAATCATAAGTGCAGTCTACCTCCAGGATAGCATCACAGGCAGAAGCACGTCCCGCAAAAGTCGTCCTCTCTGTTTTATTTCTCTCCGTTAGCCAAACATCATGATAGGCCACCATACTTCATCTGAGCTTCTAAGTCTCATAACTGCAACAGACATCAACATTCAACGAGTGTAGCGACCGGGCGAGAGTGGCCTGATGACCTATCTTTGTCAGAATATGTGAACACTCAAAGCCCCAATGTTATTTCGGATAATAGGCTTTAGCAAAGGTCGGGGGCAACCGGTCACTGGATGGCGCAAGCCGTGCAACCACGTCAACGTTCAGTCTCGTTCTGACGAGTTAAGTGCAATCTAGAGAAGCTTTCAGCTTTTGAAAAGAGATACTTACTTTTGATGATGAACTGTAGTAGGTAATCCTCGCAAATATTATAGTGACCGAGAGCTGAACTAGCGCTTCCGTGTGGTCAGGCTCGGTGCTTTTATGATTAACCGAGGATGGACGCAAACAAGACTGAGGATACCGACTAGCAAGCCGATTGATTTCCAACAAACCAAACTGAACTGACTAAATATGTGTGCAAAATGTAACAACAGAAGCATTATTAAGTTATGAGCGCATGAACTTCCACCTACTTTCCAGATAACTTCTGAATGCGTTGTTGCCAAATAAATCAGTACGAAGATAGCTTCTGATCTCCACCCAATCACTCAACGTCTTATCGGTTGTGATCCGCCCACTACCTTCGTGTTATGCTATCTCAGTTGGCTAGGCATCATCTGATGCCCGGTAAGAGTAATCGAAGTCAGCATTGTACAGACAGAAACTCAAAGACTGTCGGTGCATAAACAACCCAAAGTTCGAGAAATGTCTATCTGTTGGGCAAGTGGCCAGTTAGACATGTGCATTCCAAATATCTCCACAGGTGTCAAACAGTTTGGTTGGACCAACACAATCGCTGCCATCTTGCACACAGTTTTCTAAGCATTTCCGTTGACGACATTCTTAAACACCTCGCGTGTGCATGTTGTTGTTTGGCCATGTTTAGTTCTCCGTTCTCCGTTTGTCTCATTTTGTACGACTGACTATTGCTGACCGATCTGACGTCATCTTTCATATTGTTGTTACCGCTGGTGGTTATCGATCCCCTCTGATTGAACAATGTTCCGGGTTGGCTAACTGCTATTTCTCATTGTTTCCGAATTTGTTGTGCACACGTTCGTGTAGATTGTACTGCTTACAACCCTTCATATTTTTCATGTTTATTCTGTCAGCCAACGTGCTCGTTTGGCTATCAGTTTGATTTTTTTGTGTGTGCACGTTCTTTTCAGTGTAGGGAATTACGTAACAAGATGATGCACCTCTTTTAGGCTTTTTAACACTAGTTTACATCTACTCGCCCAGATGATTCTATTCCTAATGTATGAATTCACATTATTTCATATGGTCCTCATTTTGGTGTTTAAATTCCGTCTCCCAGTGTCACCATATTTGTTTCAAATAATCATCTCTTAAGTCTGTCAGAAGTTTCTGTCACACTATTGTAGATATTTTGACTCTTGTTCCTTGGTTGTGTACAAACGATGTCAGACAATAGTTCACGATTCGATACTTCAAATGCTTCTTGGGAACAGATGTCGTTACGTATCCTCAATGGTGGCTAATAAATTCCCGGAGTTTGTGTACTTGGAAGACAATCAACGGCAGCAATTTTAGTAATGGAAGTTCAATAGAACCTAATATCGCCACGGTTAAGATTGCATTTGCTAGACGACAGACAGCCATCCCTCTGGGATGCGAGTATCAAACGACACTGGACACAGTTTCACCCTGTAGAATCTAAATAGAGCGACGTAACTCATCTCATAATTCCTCCCCATATTTATCTTCATTCGTCGAGCAACATCAATAATTGGGCAACAACGCGAATTGAAATCGGATATTTGATAGAGACGATTTTATGGTTTCACTCGCTTGGTCTAAATAGGGATAAATAGGCGTAGATGATTAAGCTATTGTTATGACCCGCGCAGTCACCGAAAACTGGAAACGATTAAAGCACGAATGTACAATATGTGAATCACGAACACGTATAACGGAACGTAACGATACCCCCAAAACACCGAAGACATTGATCTTCGGCCGATAATCTGTTTATTCCTAAACCGAAGGGAACCTAGAAGACCACCGTCTGGGTATACGTAGACCTTAATTAGCTTTGAAGAGTCCCAGTCTAATAGACACAGTAACAGTGGAATGGGCCAATGAGAAGGCAATTGAGAAATGTGTGCTGAAACTGAGTTTCACCATGTTATGGCGCGAAAACGTGAAGTCCGAAATTCACTCTAATAAACCTCGAAAAACCAAGCCATATTCTGTGCGTGCCGATGAATTATCACACACACACACACACAGTTGTACTGAAGGCGGTCGATCTAGGGTGAAGGTGAACAAGTGTTAACTTGGAGAGACTGGAGTGCAGACACTGATAAGTAACTTAGTCACTGTTGGTGGATAAGTAAATCAGTCACTATTGTTTGCGTTTGTCTCCGAGTTTGTAAACCACTTCACTCACCTAATCCCTTACTACAGACAGTGAGAAAGATGGCGACTTTTCAGGTTCATAGGTGTGATTGTCTGCTTCAAGGATAGCCTTAATGACTGAGGGAAGCCCCAGGCCAATAGAAGGGATAAGTCTGAAGTAAAAGCGGTCTCTATTAATTAAACCTCATGATCGACGATCAAGATTTCTGCTGATCCATCCTAGATCAGTTATATGAACTGCCACGAGGAATATTCCGTCTGACACCTAAAGACTCTGAGGATCTCACTTAGATCCAATGTTGCAACCAGTCGGGGCAGATGTAGATACAATGAAGATTTCTGGAAATCTGGAGTGAAGAACTGGCCTCAGCAGAACCTGCCAAGTGAACGGCACCAAGTCTGCTGATAAAAGGGAACCCACTCTAAAAATGCGCCTGCGGCCGTCGAGCTGACAATTATACTTATTGCAGCCTGACCGGTAGCGCCGGCTGTACAGTCATCTGAAGTGTACAATCAGTATTGGGTTGACAGTGCGATTGGTGTGAGTTCGTTACGTTGGCTAGTGTTCTGGATCCTAGTCTCTGAAATGCAACAGATATCGACATTCAACGAGTACGGCGTCCGTGCAAGAGTGGCCTGTTGACCTATCGGTTCCAGAGTGTGAACATACAAAGCCCCTATGTTAATTCGAATTCTGGAGCTAGGCAAAGGTCGATGGAGACCGGTGGTTGAGTAACCATTGCTGCAATAGACCGGGACAGTATCACTATGGTTAACCATATCTGTTGCGAGACCAGTACAGTAATTATTAGAAGTAGAGGGGTTGGGATGGAAGGAGTGTCAAATCCAAATTGGATAGGACGGTGGGGAAGTGGACAGTAGTAGCACATTTTTCACGACCCATTCCGCTGTATGCAGCAGATAGGGCGACCCAGTTTATACTGTGAGACGGCTGATGTGATATGGAGTATTTGTGATTGCATGCGGGCTGATTTATTGTTAGCACAACCAGATCAGAACAGGAGAACGACTAGGCTTTTCAATTAAAGTAACTGACTCAAAAGTCTGTACGGCGAGGTAGCAGATGGGTGGAGGTGTACTTAAACTAGCGCTACATTTTACAGAAATAGGTGCCAACTTTTTTCCAACCTTCAACATGGAGGATCAGGACAATGTGGTTTGTCAAAACTCTACCTGTTGGCTTGCCTGACATGAGTGATTATCATAAAGTCCACTTTAGCCCAACACGTCATCAAGACGACCACGAATTGTCAAGATCTAATCCCTGAGTTATGAAAAACCCCTAGGTGGTGACAGTTTTGCCCAATGTTAGTGGAATTCTGTCAGCAGAACGGCACCGATCACGGTCGATCACCAGTCTATCGCTCTCAATCCGATGGCTTTGATCGGAAGTGCTCGTATTGAGCCAGTCGGTGATTGTACTAGGAGCTGACTGATTGTGTTTGTATCTTTACATCGAATTGACGTTCTACAAAACTGCTGTCCGTATATTGATTCTCATTTTGCATATCTTGGTCAAGTTGTGTTCATTCCGTTGTCCCTTTTATCTCTTGTAGTTCGCCAGAGGTCTTGGTATTTTTCCCTCCCTTCTTCATTATCATCCCTTCTGACATTGAACAGGAAACAAATGTTTCAGAGAACGCTGTTATAATTAAACTTCCCAGCTTTGGTAACAGAGATCTCAGGTTTTGGTTCATATGGATCGAAGTTATTTTTGAATTTTGGCGAATCCGCTCATAACGAACTATGTATAAGTATGTCCTCTGAAACTTGCCCGGGGCTGTGGCTGCAGAAGTTGTGAATGTGACTTGTGGGCGCCCTGCTGAGAACGCTTACAATGTTATTAAATCGGCCATTATTAACACGATGGCAGTTTCTGAAGGGGATAACCCCTGCAAGCCTCTTTCGGGCGTTCGATTGGGAGACCGCACTCACTCTGTCTCTCTCAGTTGCTTCGTCACATTACTCAGTTGTTTAAAAAAACAGTCAACAAACCAGTGTTGAGCGAGTTGTGGCTTCGGGACGTCCCGCGCAAACTTAATCACACATCGGCTGTGTTGGAAAATGACACACTGTTCACTAAACTAGAAGAGTTAGCTGATCAGGTATATCACAATTATGATCCTCAGAAAGTAACCCAGATACAACCGTCTTGCAGTCGCCATATCCTCTGACAGGATTTTGAAAACCTGAAGGGGCAGCTTTCACAAATGTCCTATTAGGAGTCTGTTCTGTCAGTGTTTTTATTGGCCCTCACTATTCAGAGTTCGCGGTCAACCCAGAAAACATTCGTGTTTAACTAGCTAACATCTGTGCACCATGAAAGTTGTCAAACAGCAGTACCTTACCATCAGCATGATCCTGGTCGATTATATCCCCACCGGTAAAGACATCAATACTAGATTCGCACAAGTGCGACAAACGATATCACATCAATTCGCCCATGGTGAGGTCGAACAAGAGTGCGGATGACATAACGAACGCCATAAAGTTTGCGAATCGCTAAGCAGTTTCATTTAAGTTCCAGTCGAACACGGGCATCAAGCGGCCAATAAAAACAGTAATACGATTATCAAAAATCGCCGTCTCCGATCACTAGTTTACTCTACTGCCACAAAGTATACGATTAATGCGATTAACAGATAAGTTTCGAACCTTCGTGTGATTTGGTGTGTAAACTTAGCCCATCATTGCACGCCAGTCTAACAAAAGCTGCAGAACCACAGACTACATGCGACCGCACGATAATTAGCCGTAAGTGCATTGGAGAACCGCGCAATATTGACTACGCGCTCCTCTTGAAAACAGGTGGCGGTGTTTTGCACCAACCAATAAACAACTAAAACGGATACTTGGCAGCCCTTTCCAAATAACGAAAACCTAGCTTATATGCGGTGAATATCGTAAACGTACGATAATCAAGTGACCACCAATGTGTGATACGGTCGCGCCCAGGGAAGACAGCTGAACAAGGAAGCCAGGTAGTTCGGACAAGAAACACAGAGCACGTGAAAAAACGCATCTGTAAAAAAAACCCAACGAGTTTGTGTCAAAAATTTTCCCGAAAATCGATAGTTTTCGACACTGACATGCTTCGTGTTTCTTGGGAATGACATGTACCATCAGTGTTTTTGAATCGTGTCTTATTGTGATTGAGCGTTGCTTAATAGTGTGCAACAATGACATGGAAACACTGGGTCATCAATCAGAACATTCAATGCGGATTCACACTTTACCGAGAAACGCAGCAAACAACAATTGCCAGGTCGGGCGCGGTGTTGTATATTTCATTATGCGCATGTGAGATAGTATCGATTTTTGGACAAAGACGACCTCGAGCGTGATTTATATACTCTTTTCTCACTAAGTGACTGACCTGAAGTTTAACAACAACTCACACTAATTAAAGATTAGTATAAACAGTAATCTCGTTTACTCGATTGGTCCCTTATTCAAGATATTAACAGGGAACACTCTGAACGAAGCGGCGTACATATTTACATAGATAGATAAGACAACCAGTCGCCAGTGAGCAGAGTAATTTCTACAAGCTAAGACAACATTTATTGCAGATACACAAATCAGACACGGATATACAGCCAAAAGCGCGAAGGAATAGTAAGTAACAAATGATGAGTGATGTTGCCACTCCAGATTTGTGCAACAATTGTTTGATGGCCTGCAAGGAGACTTCACAGTACGTTTCTGTATGCACATAAATCAACATCGATCAATAACTGCTTCCAACGTTTACAAACAGATAACCAAAACCCACCCAAAGTAGTTTGATATTGTGTCTGCATGATTTCCGGCATGTAGTGCAGTAACCCTAACCTTCAGACAAGTGTCGATCGAGAAACTGGTAACCTAATTTAATGCACAGAAACTGTCCGAGGACAACTAACCGTAGTCTATCAGTCAATGTGTGCTTAGAAAACCTGCTAGTTACGGTTCTGCCTTCTGGCTATCGTCGGTTAATCCGAGAATCTGCTTTGTCATAACAATTAGCAGCGAACACCAAACCACACATCGCTTTGCCTATCTGAGATACACTTGAAGCCTCAGCTAAGGGTTCAATGTGAGATAACAGTCCTAGAGATGAAAGCAACAGCATAAAGGTTTGTTTTTAAGAGAAATAAATAGATTCCTGGCTACGGCTGAGAGCACGATGCTCACCAGTGGTTAGAAACAAGTTCAGAAGTGGCGCGGACTCTAAGTTAACTGTGCTTCTGTCGTGAACATCTATGCGTATCGAATTCCGTTGTTGTTATCACCTCTCTCCACTGGTTGTGACGCTTGCACCAGGTTTTGACAAAAATGTTATATATATATATATATATATGTATATATATATATATATATATATATATATATATATAATGTGCACGGTAGTTCCCTCAAAGAGAAAGCATTGATAAGACTGTCCAAAATAGGTCTCTCGTGAGAAAGAAAGACTATTGGAACCATACAACGATCGCACACAGGGCACAGTGAACCTCTTTTTTTGGAAATCAGGTGAATATTACATTTAATGCAGTTTCCAGGGAGTCCATACTGCTGTTAATGGCGAATAGGCGCGGTTTCCCTAAACATATTATTGCTTCCGATAGAGAAAGAGGTTGGTTCGGATGGATTTTATTACCAGCCCATCAACCTGCAAACCGCTTGGCGCACTGGCATTTTAGTACCGGTTAGAGACTCGAGCGTTCAAGCAGGTATGTTGGATGTTGACAAAAGCGACTATGTGACCGACAAGGTTGTCGGTGTTTTGTGTGTCGAGTAGATAACATTGAACATTTGTTGCAGATCGGTGCTCAAATTGAGTTCTTTCCAGCGAGTACGAATTTTCGGCATTTTAGGCGTCCATGCGCCACCTGGTTAACTATATCATCAAATCAATAATAGACACCGACTGACCACATTGCTGTTAGCAGTCGATGGTATGGAGGTTTCTGTGAGCACAAACCTGCCTGCAGTATACGTGTAAATGCTCATCAAGTAATGATGTGTAAAGTTCACTTCGTGTTTCAAAAGAAGGCTATTTCGTCGTCAAACTCACAGTCGCTCTATTACTATCGCATCGCATCTAACTCTAGTCCAGAATTTTGTGCACCAGAAGATACTGAGAAACACTGTTCATGAGTACGGCCTGCAATGCATAGATGTGATACTACTATTCGTTTAGCTGCCAACTGCTGGGTCGACAAGATGGAGGTCAGCTGATATCCACGGTATACCACTGATCTGTAGTTTAAAATTTTACAACGTGACATTCATTCTAGTGAAACCAACGAGATGATTATATCAATGGTGTCTGCACAAGTGACAGGACAGCTCTGTGTATAGACTGGACTTTTGGTCACGAGAGATAAAACTGTAGTGAAAAACACTTGCGATGTCTCTAGAGAGGGACGGTAGCGAATAAGAACGAGCCATGATGCGTGGTTTCATATGGGTGCTATATTGCTACAGAAACTTTGCGGGAGTACAGGACAGAAAATAATATCCGGTTAGTAAATATGAGTTTATTCGATATATACGGGTTTATACGTTTACATATAGAATAAAAAACGCAGTTATAACGGGATATTAGCACGGGGACCCACAAACACACTTGTTTTAGTGAAATTAGAGAATATGAAGGAGCACTTAAAACCGAAACCATAAGCGGATAAGAAGTTAGTTGAAAAACTGTCTTCAGTCTGGTTGACGTCTTATGAAAGAAAATAATGAAAGCGATAGAGGTTAAATTTTAAAAATATTTGACATTCATAAAAAAACTAACATTTAAGTATACTTTATCGACTTAAAATCAGTCCCTATGATAGAACATTCCAAACTTAGCCATAATAGTATAAATCATAACGCAAGCACGTACTTTCCTGATATTGATAAGCCGAAAACGATCTCATTTTTTTAAAAAAATCACACAACCACAATGGGCCAATAAACGAGCATAAAAGAATACAAGCTAATCATCATCACCATTGTTTGTACGATGAGTAAAAGAACACATACCAGAAAATTCTGAACTATCTAGCACATGTATATACCATCTTAAAACACACACACACACAAACGGATTGAAAACCCGAAGAAATACATCCTAGAACAACATTCACATACCGGATCACCGTCGGTTGCCTCTTCGATCTGGTCTCGAAGAAATTTCTCTAACCATAAACAACGTTCACGAAACTACAGAGAGAGAAAAATACGGCGCACAAAGTTAGCGAACAATCACAACATTGTATCAATGTATTACTCGTGAGGATGTATCAGGGAACATGAAAAACGACTAGTAAATGGTATCTCAGTAAAAAACGGTGCAATTTACTCAGAGAGGTATAGTGTGAATACCCGACAAATTACAAGGTTTGAACAGTAGAAGACACAAATTACGCATGAATTCATTTCACACAAATTCATCAATCAAAGAAAGGAAGAACGATAAATCTCAAACAGAAGAAAACATTGATGGATGAACGGGGGTTGTGCGAACAGTAGGTGGACGATCTGTTCATGATTAGACAGGACTAAAAAAACCAACTGAAACATCCATACCGACTTTAAAATCAGTTCAGTAAGAACACAAGGTTTATTGTACCTTAACAACTAGCCACATTCGGTTATACTCATGTTTCCCGATAAAATAGAGGGTAGATCGTACGTCCTATTAACTCTAATCGATGATCGCACGAATGGGATTCCTCAGTCATGTTGAAGTCACACAATTCGTTAAACCTGCTGAGGGACGTATTGACTACTGAAAAGAATTACAAGAGGTTTGTTTTGACCTTGGCAACACTCATCAGTGGTGCATACCTTGTGACTATTTTAGAAAGGGGTCAGAAGATACAAGTCCATCTGAACAATGAAACTGTTATCAAATGTGAGAGACGTTCGGTGTATATCGAACAAATTCTACGACTACTTGTTAGCAAAAACAAATGTTACTGTCTTAGCAAAAATAATTTTAGTTCCGTTCTTTACGCGAAAAAATCTAGTCTCTTGACAACTGACAAAAAGCAAGTGCAGAAAGAGAAGCAACGGTTACATCATGATCGTGTGAAGACGTGACTGGTGGAGAGAAGGAGATAATCGTTGACTAACTCACTGGCAGTTGTGTGTAGGAGGTCCCACGAAACCGAATCAGGTCCAGGACCTTAAATTCTATTGGAGTTGACTCGCGCGGCACACAGGCCATAGCATCACTGAGTTGCATAGAGTCTACTTGCTCTGATACCATGATGCAGTCCAACATAGAGCAGTAGATGGCATTCTGATACTCGCTTTGACCTAGACCGCCGCCGGGTAATCGGGAAACGGTTTTCATTATAAGGCCCCCAGTTCTGGAGAGCACCCGCGTGAGGCCCTGTGGATGTAAGGAAAAAAAACGAAACTTGAATGAAAGTGATAACAATGGAAGTTGCATCGTCTTGAAAGTGGTCAACCATAGCAACCTATGCCAAGGGAGCCTTACAAGCAAACACTTCCATCCAACAAACAACAGTAAAGGATACCAGGAGAGGGAGAAAAACAAGCAGTCTGAGAGATGACAAGAATTTCACAACGATAATGTAGTTATAGTTTGTTAATTCTTGATGGGTAATTTGATGGGCAATTATCAGCGGTACAACATGATTGAAGTAAAATTTCAAAACCAGTCTTTGAGAAAATGATTAATAGCAAAAACAAAATAAAACGTTAGCAGAAGACAAATCAGTCGAATGTTCACAAGTGACCATTTTACCTTAAAATGAACGCCAACTGTTGACCAAATGATCAAGTGATGTGTTCTTGTGTTTTAACACCAATGTGGCCGACTTGTTAGGAAATTAACAATGGATTATCCCATTCCTTAGTCGCACTGAAATAAAACAGAAGACAAGGAACTGCTGAGCTCGGCATACTCACTACACGACACAGATATCAATGTGTTTGATAAGCAAAAAGACTATTCTGGGTATGGCCAAAACAGTAGACAAATAATTTCAGGAAGCGATCCGTAAATCGAATCCATTAACGTAGTCGACAAACGAATACAATATTGCACAGCGGTATTAAACTAATTAAGATCACCCGATCATTCGTTCATTCATAACGATCATGAGCTTGATCGGACAGCACTTGTGTTTTCCCATAAAATGCCCAACACACTCGAGGCAGTTCGAAAGGCTGAGATCACGGAAGGAAGGTTAGTATGAACAAATAAGAGGTTCGGACACATTACGAAGAGTGGACGTGATGCCATGAATGTATATTCTGGTTAACTCTCGTGTCATATTATGCGATGCACACAAGGTTGAATATGACAGTATTTCCTTTATTCTACATATGTTGAACAGTAAAATAACCCAGAGATGTATGCATTAGGCACAAATGAAAATCGTGTTCTTATCCGTGGCACCGCAAGATATTGGCCACATTGTGACATACAAGGTTACATGTGAATTGGATGCTGTGAAGCTCCCTAACTGATTGGCATTCATGATACTCATGGGATGAGTTGAAACAATATAATATAAAAAGGAATCTCAAAATAATACATTTCAAGGACACCCAGCAAACACAAGCTGCTTTGTCGTTGGGCTGTTTGTTCCGAGACGACTGTTTAGTCCATAAATGTCTCGTCATACTAAGCAACTTCGTCAGTTCAATACCACACAAAGTTGAACTAATGATGTTACGCAGTATGGAGATGATGTCTGAATAGGAAGAACTATTCAGCATCATCAATATCCACATGCAAAAGTGCAAACCTTCCCAACAATTACTAACAACTGGTCTGATTAAAAAAATCCTACACTCAAACTGCGCTCAACAACGTAAAGTGGGCAAGTTGGAAGAAGAGTTAAGGAGTAGAAGTACCCAGTCATTGAAAAGAAATGCTAGAGTTCAGATCAGAACAAAATACAACCTTCATATTACATGCAAAAAGAAACACACGACGCGATAACTGTTGAACTCAATCAGGTGCTTCAGTAATGCATAACTGCTCAATGAACGTTTACGGACAACGCCCTACACGGTTAAAATACAGCCGCAACAAAGTACGACCGCGTGCCTTCCATAAGGGTAGTAGTAACACCAACAATGGCCATGAGACACATAGGGTCCAGTGTGAAACTTTGAGCGCTTTCAAATAACATAAACTCTATTGAGCGAAAAAAACGATAATCGTGTATG
>LUCH01002477.1:71778-85644 GCA_013368495.1 Paragonimus heterotremus
AGCGGTAACAACAATATGAAAGACGACGTCAGATCGGTCAGCAAGAGTCAGTCGTACAAAGTGAGACAAACGGAGAACAGGGACTAAACATGGCCAAACAAGAACATGCACACGCGAGGTGTTTAAGAATGTAGTCAACGGAAATGCTTAGAAAAATGTGTGCAAAAGATGAGAGTTTGTTCACATGTTCAAGATGGCAGCGATTGTGTTGGTTCAACCAAACTGTTTGACATCTGTGGGAATATTTGGAATGCAAGTGTCTAACTGGCCACTTGCCCAACAGATAGACATTTCTCGAACTTTGGGTTGTTTATGCACCGACAGTCTTTGAGTTTCTGTCTGTACAATGCTGAATTCGATTACTCTTACCGGGCATCAGATGGTGCCTAGCCAACTGAGATTGCATAACATGAAGGTAGTGGGCGGATCACAACCGATAAGACGTTGAGAGATTGAGCTGAGATCAGAAGCTATCTTCCTACTGATTTATTTAACAGCAATGCAATCAGCAGGAATGACGAAGGCAGGTGGAAGTTTTGGACTACCGTTTGCATCTTTGCTGTAAGATGATTGATGTACTACAGAACCTCATATTCACTCGAAATGAACCAAACAACAAATTCCAGTCAGCGCACCGTCAGGTTTGTCCTCACTTGTGACAACTGCATTTAGCCAGGTCTAGCAGTTTTAGCTTCCACCAACAACAAAAGTAGGACTGGAAGACTGCGCTACCAGGGTGTCAGAAAGGGTTTTAACGGCACAGACACAAATCTCGACCGAAACTCTTCACCATCAATATTATGACAGTCAAGAACGTGACCAGAAGATACCGTGACTCGAGCCGCCGCTCATCTTAAGTGATGTGGAATATCCTAGAAGAAAATGTTACTAAGAAGGCTGAAAATTAATAAAAGAAAACTAAATGGAGGAATTAGAAACGGTATGAATTCAGGTACGTTGTTGGCAATAGCACACCGCCATCTCAGAACAAGTTTCTAAGCAGCGATTTGAGTGACAAGCGGAGTACCTGCAACCAAGAAATTAAGATTGGAAATGTTTCAGTCCTGAAGCAGCACGTTGCACTTTCAAGAATCGAAGCGCCTTTCATACAAACCACTCAATCATTCACCTTGTTTAGTATAGTCTGAATGTGTTCCTCAGAGGAGCTAAGTAAGACAGTCTCATCCGCATATTCCAAATCGGTCAAACTAGCACCAGGAAGAAGCTCAACACCAAGTTCACTGGGCTCCTCAAGAGCACCCTCCGGAATGTCGTTCAAGATAAAGTTGAACAATAAAGAGGAAATCGGACACCCTTGGAGAACACCACTAGAAGTGATGAACACTCGAGACAGTTGTCCATAAACTCTCCTCCTGTTTGCCGAGTGAGCATACAGTGATCTTAACGGATTCACCTATTTCCCTGGTACTCTCCTACAAAGAAGACAGCTTCAGAGAACGTTATGAGAAACCGAATCGAAAGCAGCCTTCAGGTCTAAAAAAGCCACGACCGTCAGTTTCCTACAAGAGTGCCGATGTTCCAAAATCCATCGCAAGGTAAAAGTGTGATCAACGCGCCCTCGACTGGATGGAAATTCTGCCTGTTCCTCACCTTCGTTACTTTCTGTGGGCTTCCTGAGCCGCTGTAAAATGAGACCAGTGAGTAACTTGGACGCAGCAGACACTAGACGGATGCCTGTGTGAATATCACATAGAGTTCGGGCCCCCTTTTGAAAACGTGAATTACTGTTGATAGGCACCAAGCACGAGGTACCTCTTAAGTCTCCCAAATCGTCTAGAGGAGTTTCGTCAGTTCTGATATCAACCTGTTCTTGCCATCCTTGAAAAGAGAGGGAGAGAGGAGACCTGGTCCATGAGCCTTCCTTTGCTTCAATAACTTAAGCTCTTGAGCCACTTCTGCTTCCGACGGAAAGCCGTCTGGGACGCATAACTGAACATTCGAGTCCTGTCGTCCACATGATCTCGTTGAGGCCAACCGAACTGTTCTTCGAAATGTTCAGTCCACCTGTCAAGTCGGCGCGACTGACTGATGATAAATGAATCATCTTTTCCACATGACGACCAGTACAACCATGGATCAAGGAAAACAGCCCTATGCTATTCCCAGATAAAAGGCCTCTTTCGATTATTCAACTAAGTAGTGCTCACGGTCTTTATGCAAGCTTTTAGTCAACTGACATCCAGGTTCTCTATGGTAGTCATCAAATTCAGAACCAGGTGGAATCGAGCGACGCTTCTTCATGAGGTTCATCGACGTGACTGGAAAGAAGTTACGTCGCAGCTGAATAGCTCCTTCGGAACATACCTTTTCAAACCATGCTCCGATAGCTGTGGCAATTTGTTTCCAGTGTTCATAAGGATCCTTCATCTCACTCGAACTGGGCAAATTCTTCACCAACGCCTTCTGGTGAGCGTTCTATACATCCTCATCGCACGAATGCCAGTCAAGTATCTTGCACTTGTTAACGTGTCTTCTGGGAAAATGACAAAACAAAACGGACACGCACAACAGCATGGTCCGAGTCCAGGTGGTTGCAACAAAAGGCACAACAGTCCTTACAAGAGTGGCGCCACCTGCAACTGACTGCTATATGATTCAACTGTGTCCACGGCCGGGAAGCATACGGAGGTCACCATGTAACACAGTGTCTCTTAATATGTTGGAATGAGGTGCTGGAAATATAGAGACTGTGGGATGCGCACAGCTGTAGCAGTCTTTCGCCACTGTCTGCTTTTTGCCCGGATACCAAACGTACCTCTCAGCCGCTTCTTTTCTGGAGAAAGACGACCAAGTTGAACATTCAAATCGCCTGCTAGTATGATGGTATCTGTGTGTTTAGTTTGCCTCAGAAGGTCAACGAGGGCGTCATAGAATGCATACTTGATGGCATCCGAACAGCTATCTGTTATAGGCGTATGTCGATATAATGAATAAACAACGCACTTCTGATTTGCGTCGATAGACTTCAACCGAATTATTGAATCTGACAGCACACAAGCAACTGTTCACTGGGATCCAATCGAGCAAACATTGCTCTGCTCTGGAACTCAATGCGATTCCCACTTACGCATTGCTACGAGATTCAGCATCGGCGTCACAAGAAACCTCAAGAGAGAATCGTTTGGATCGACCGTTACCTAGAAGTGAACACAAGTGAATAACGATGCTAAATTCGTAGACTTGCGCCTCCGACATACATCACATACCAAGCCCCATACTTGAGAAAGTATTAGCCAGAGCAGCTTGCTGATCGACTGGTCGGAGAGCGCGGATATTGTAGGCGCCAATGTTTACCAGTTGTCTTAGTCTCAGAGAACAATTATCGTCCGAAGGCACATGGAAAGTAAAAAACATGGGAGGGTGAAATAGTAGGAGGAAGGCGTGTTGGGTGAATAATGTCACTGTCGGGAGAACGATAACTTCTGATACTTCCCGGTTCTTTATGCCGTGGAGGGAGGTTGACTTAAGGGACCACACCCCGAGTCTCTGACTCAAAAATCCGACCTACGAGACAACAGGACACAGGGTTTCCTGGAAGACTCTACCCGGAGCCAAGAACTCAAGAGTCCGACTCACTTGGCAATGAAGAGCTTGCCTAGCCCGACGTCGCAGTGACTAAAACATCAGTGTGATTCTGAGCACTACTGAACGCAGTGGAAGTATTCGAAGCCATATCAGGCTTTTGGATGATACCTGCTGTTTTTCGACCGTACTGGATAATAGGCCGGCGGTCACGGTCAATTGTTGAGCGATCGAAGTAGGCTTGTTTGAGGGTACCTTTTCTAACCCTCTTCTTTTTTTATATGGAAAACAGTGATGCCGTAACTATATGTATACTTCTGCTCGTAACATCATGTCTCCTCACCTAAGCACTCCTGTGCGGCCAGCACTGCAACATACAACCTTATGAGTGCATCTACTTTTTGTCTGACGGCTCCTTTTTGGATTGTCTGACAAGGTTGGACCTGGAAGGACCGGAGTCTTAGTCAGCATGGCCCGCCGGATCAAAACAGCATACAAGCCAGACCATCACGTCAGGATAGCAGTAATGCTTAGGAGTAATGTGGCTGAACACAAACTCATCAGACTTACCACAGAAAACCGTTCCTATCGAATGCACTCCACTCGCTCGGGCGGTGAAATTACATCCACTCTATCAACTAACTCAGACATTCAACAAGACACATACCTATCTTTCTTACATCAACGACTTGTATTTTCCGTAACATGTTTCTTCTCAAACGGCTGGTGTTTAAGTCCCATCGAACGCCCCAGTTCTGTAGGTAGTGTTGCATTTCATGAAAAAGATTTCATGCCACCGCGAGATCAGCGAAATATGCCACCAAAAGCAATGGCATCCCTCGAACACCAGTGACCGATTTCACAATATCAAAGCACACCATGTAAGGACATATCTTACAATCTTACGCTTTTTTATTTTGAAACGTTTCAATCAAATCCCGTTTCCCCAAAGCGACACAAAGGAAAGCCGAAATTTATACATTCAAAATTTAGTGACACTTCCGTCATTACTTTCTGCACACATATTTAGTCAATAAAATATGGCTTGTGAAGAAGCAATCGGATAGCCATGCTTGGCACTATATCAAGTCTTGTTTGCGTCCGTACTCAGTTAATCATAACAACAATGAGCCTGACCACACGGAAACGGTTAGAGGGCTTGCGCCACCCTTCCTCCGGTCTTCCCCGACCTTTGCTTGGGTTTAGAATTCGAATTAACATGGGGGCTTTAAATGTTCACACTCTGACAAAGATAGGTTAGCAGACTGTTCTTGCACGGACGCTCCACTCGTTGAAAGTTGATGTCTGCTGTATCACAGAAATCAAAAAGCAGAGGTGAATCCCAATCGAGGATCGTGAGACTTGGCCAACGGAGAAGGGTAAAAAAGAGGAGACGGTTTTTGCTTCGGAGAGTATTCTGCAGGTTTACCTGTGAAACTTCCCCGAGACGTCCGCTTGTCAATGATGCTATCTTTGAGGTAGACTGTACACTCACTTATGATATGTCTAGAAAGTACGACCGTATTGGGAGGAGCAGTTCCTAACGGAGCGGCCAAGAAGCAACATGTCATACCGATTGGTCCACCCACTTTCAAGCGGTATGGTTTCACTTTGCAAGTCAGACTGCGGCCATGTGGTCGAACGCCTGTACGTTATCTGAACGGTTTTCCAGCGTTTTTTTCTGATCCCCATCCTCGGGTAACACGAGTTGTTCCAATGCCCTGACTGACACATGACTGTCTCGTCTGGTTTGCTCTCCGTCTTGTTGGCTATGTATGGTAATCGTTTGTCTCCATATACTTAGAGCCTCTGTGGCTAACTTCTGACTAGGTTTCCCAATAAACGGTGCTACCACGTCTTTTCTCCTTCTGGGTTTGAGGTTAAACGATTGAGCGCGTAATAAATGGGACGATCCAATAGATCGCTGAGAGGAACACTTTGGAGGATGGTTTGATTTCTGCTTCTATTATGTTACCGTTACAAACTTGTAGTGTAGTATCCTCGCCAGTAGATTTAGAACTGTCCATGAAAATTGCGATTCGTTATTGCATTTCGGCTCTCAATCGCAATAGGGCGGCTGGCCCGGATGATCTCATGTCGGAAACTTTCAACGTAGGTCGAGAGACATTAGTGGACGCTTTGACTCGGTCATTTCAACTTGTGCGAGTGACAGATAACATCTCTTTGTGGTTGTGTTATTTGGTAATAGTTTCCGTATTCAAAAAGGGAGTCAGGGGCCGTTGTGAAAACTGCAGAGGGATTAACTTGACCCTAGTTACTAACAGAGCTCTGACAACTCAATGTACTTTGTCGACTGATTGCAGTTCGAGAGTTAGACACTAGGAAAGAACCGGTAGGATTTAGTCCTTGACCAGGATGCAAACACCAAATCTTCCTTTTTTTCCTGGACTATAAAGATGGGATAGAAGCAGTTAGTGAACCAACACTTTTAGGGTCATTTAAATGCGGGGATTGACCGAAAAAGTCTGTGAACGTGCCAGCGGCACTTTATTTTGATACCTCCGCATAGGACAGAATTTATTGAGAAATATCTGAAAACTTCCACACGAAGGGAGGCGTGCATCATCATCATAACAGCCATGAGCCTGACCAAAAGGTACTGTGGCTCGGGCCGCCGCTCACCTCAACAGTGATGTGGAATATCCTGGGAGAGAACGCTACACACCAAGGTTGTCCACTTTCACTATTTTTGTTTAAGGCTGCTATAGACAAAATGATGGATGACTGTCTGTCGCACACAGGAGGTGCTGGAGTTGGCCTCTTACCCAGTAGAAGACTGATTGACTGTGATTATACTGATGACAGGGCGTTTTTGTTTGACAATTTCCAAACAGCACAAACAACGCCAGATGCAACTTTGCGCCTTGCTGAATAGTTCGGGGTCCATCTTGTAACTTCATAGTGCAAGAGTACGGTGATTAATTAGATTATGTGTTGGTAATGAATGTGTGGGGGTCGCTGACCGGTTTGCTGCAAACGGATCACGTCTCTGAATTACAAAATAAAACACGCGCACACAAGCATCATATACACTTCCTTTCAACAACAACCGGACGTCTTTATGGTGCCGCAATCGGTGCAGGTTGACACAGGCAACACGTGTCTTTGCTACCCTGACGGACATCCCATCAGCAGTACTACGATATGACAGAGTAGTGCTACTCGAGTATGTGAAAATTTCCAGTCTCAAATGAACCGCTCGCATTAAAGAACGTGGGAGTGGGAATGACTTAGTCTTAAAGCAGTACTTCGCGATTTGAAGGCTCGAAGCGCATTTCATACAAACCAGAAAGTCGTGCGCTTTGTTCTAAATGTTCTGAGGTTTATCGGCAGAGGGTGAGCAAAACAATGCCAGCCACATACTCCATGTTGGTCAACTCAATGTCAAGAAGAAACTCAAACCCAAACTCATTAGACATTGCAACCGCAACTTCCAGAATGTTTTCCGTGAAAAAGCTGAAGAAGAACAGTGATAACAGTAACTCCTGACGAACACCATGAGAAACACTCGAGACAGTTGTCAACAAATCCCCATTCCGCTTATAGAATCAACATACAATCTCAGCAACCTTGACCATGAAGTCAAGAAAAAGACAGGGTTACTCTTAATAGACAATTCCGTAAAGCCTCGTGGACTTATTGCAAAATGCTAGCTGATCGAACTAACCTGAATACCGGGTTATCGATTAGATTGAACAGTGATTTTGTTCACTCATTTCGAAATGATCGAAGAGGCTACACACCATTCACACAAGGTTGTGGTTGAGCGTTTGGGCATGATCATCCGGTCATGCCTACTGTGAGGCTACTGGCGTTGTGGTTAACACGCTGGTCTCACAAGCACGAGGGCCAGGGTGAAAACTCCCGTCTGGATGATGATACACACTACTAATGAACTCTAATATGAACGAAACTCGAATGAGTCTAGTGCCTCCTTTCGATGTGGGCTGGCCAAAAGGCTTATCTGGAAGCGAATACTGCGATCAAATTTGGGTGGTGTTCAATAAGAAACACTTCAAATCCCCGAACACCTATTCAAAATAACCGAGTACAACTGAGTGTAAACCGTCACTTGCACATGAGATGTCTTTCCTGCAGCTTTATCGCTTTTGGGCATTACCGATGTTCGAAATGAGGCAAATTCGCCTCAAAAATAATTTCGGATAATGTGGATATGCAGTACAGTGACTTATCCTTTCCGAAACAACTACCACAATGTACTTGTTATTCACAGTCAGCGCAAACGGGTTCAAAACCTTAAATAACCGGAAACACAAGGTATCGTTGCAGCCGAACGTCAAACAAAGAGAACAACGTGAATAAGAAGGAGTGACTAATTATGACTAGAGTTCAGCCTAGAAGAAACAATATTAACTTTAAACACGCGGATGACAAGCATCATGCACAAATCCGAAACACAACATCGGAACTCACACAGCAGTGGATATGTGCAACCGGTTTTACTAACTTGCGGACACTTTCGCGAGAAGAAAACACGGCAGTAAACCTAAAAACAACTCTACTAACGTCCTTACGATTGCAATGTCCAATTACCGAATAGCAAAACGAACTCGTTCATAACACCAGGGTTGACTGTCAAGACAGCACAATGAGTTTGGTGCACGTACATTAATATAATTGGACTCTAGTCAACTGTTCCAGAACTAACATTAATCCTGCAGCACACAGAGAGCCAACAAATAGCCAACTGGACAACCTGAGGTACTTTTCAGTTTAGGGACGAGGAAATTGTGAAGTCCGTGACGTCGGGAGTACAACCTAACCATAAATGCAATCCGGGTACGGTTTCACTAGACTCAGGCGGCTGATATGAATGTTTGGGCACACATCCACAATATCCGTACAAAAAGCTGCTAAGGTAAAGGATACTTCAGAGCTATAATCAACAGTCAAATAAACTGAAACAACTAAGCGCATGAAATGTATGCTTGGGATTTAGACACCTTTGACAAATGACAACGGCAGGCCGTACACGGCAACCACAGCCAAAGTGTTTCTTACGCAGACAGTTTGTAACTGAGATGACCTGACGGGACAAATTCTAAGGACGGTATCACATCCGCTGACCTGAATGAATTAAGTCAACTGTAGGAACGAAAGACTAACCTCTGTTAACTAATCTCACACACTCGATTAGGAAGCCAAAGGAATCTCCAGTCGCGTTTAGAGATGACAAGAAATATGGCATGCACATAATACTTAATCTCTTAACAGAACGACAATATTATTCACTTATTTTAACGTTTATTTCCTGTTGTGTAACACTAGACCGATTAATGTATAAAGTAGCACTAGCGTGTGCACTTTGTTCAACATTTACAATTAAAACTTCTAGTTTCTAGGCTAACCGGTTGGATGCTCACATTCTGGATAAAGTTTGTTCAATTAGCAATTTGCAATAAAAGTTTTTTGGCCCAACATTTTACAATTTCTCCAATCAGGATGTCGTTATGACGCACTACAAATTTCTGTATTAAGCAATCTTTCATGTGAAGCCAAACTAAACAGTGTATAAAACTTTGCAAACGGATGTTTTGACTTATATATCATAATTTTATCGGCAGTTTTACGGGATCCGAGACAGCACCTTCGACTGCCTGTTCTGGTCGAACCTGGACCGAATAAGATACAACACAACAATTCATACGATCAAGTAGCTGAGTGTCACGTGAGGGTAGTCAGAATTGAACAGGCCTTCCGGAGATTTTACTAAAGTGGATAAAAAAAACAAGAACAATTACGCCTTGATTTTTATGTCAAAATCTATATTCTTACTTTTGCAGCAAAGACAAGAACATGACGTCCCTTGGGACATAGTTTCATCCGATAGTCCGTGGCAAATGTTTCAGGCATGAACAACAGCCATTCAGCTAACATCAAGCGTTTCGAATATGACCTCCAACTGGTTCCACGATAGTTCGAAGGTTTTGACACCCACGGATGGGAATTCGTAAGAGCCTCCTCAACTTCTGAAATGGGCCGGTCAACCTCAAGCACGTGAAGGTTGCGGTTAAGATCAAACGTTCCTAGCCGTTTGGTTTTTCTTCGGATTGCTTCAAGCTCTTGACGCCATCTACGTTCCTGATCAACTGCTCGACCACGATTTTTGTAGAGAGAAACACGAGGATGTCTAACTTTTTCATCCACAACGGCATGTAAGAAGGTATCCCCAACTGCCACGTCAACCTCTAATTGAGTCGACAGCCGGTCCAATTCAGAGTCTCCCATCCCAATATCTGCAAAACGAATAGATAAATAAAACCAAACAGCCAAACAATACGCCATGGAAACCAGTTGGTTGAATACAGTGTGAGAGGAATCCCAGATACAGAGTTACAGGGGTCAGAAAGGCAATTTCTTGGGCAGTCAGTCACCAATACCGTTGGAAAATGTCGCACGGACAGAGCGACCTAGTCTATCGGTTCACAAAGATAGATATTCACTTCTAATCAACGAACTTAAGAAGTGCGGATTAGTGGTAACCTGGCAACTAATCACTACTGGGAGAGAATTAGTCTTTGTGGCAAAAAACTCCCGTCGAGGACAAGATTTTGGTTTGAAACTTGCGCGGGCTTACTGAGTGCAATTACCTCTTAGAAAACCCACTCAATCAAATCTATTCAGGAAGAAACATTGAATACGACTTCGTCATGCACACTATGAGGATACCAGCAAGATCTTGCACATGTCGTGGTTGTCTGTTCCTGAAGTGTTTGGGTCTAGACACTTCATCCTACTACTTAATCCGTAAACTAAAGGTTCTATTGTGGTTGTGCGGCAGTCAAGCACCAGTGAGGAATTATTGTCGATCATGAGGATAACCTGCAACCAAGCTTAGGGTGTTTGGTTAAGCACTTTTGACAACAGTTCTACTAACAAAACGAGGTCTCATCTAAGCCCTTAGGCACCTTCGGCACACGAAAGTTTATCGACGTCCATCCACCCATTAGAAGCAATACGAATCCGAAATCACGTGTACGAAACGTCACATGAAGTTTAGTCCAGACGAACTCTCTCCCGACCTTTTGTGAACGGAGGTCTAGGTTTAATTAGGGAACTGACGGTTTTGCTCCAGAAACTCTGGATTCGTGAAACCGTTCCAGATGACTGAGGGTTGGCTAACGTTGTCCCTATTTCCAAAAAGGAGTCATGCACTTCGTGTACAAATCACTGAGGGATTAGCCTGGTTCCCATTGAACCGAATTTGCTCGCAGCCACTGTATTTCGTACGCTAAGCAAAACGCACCAATAAAATGTCTGTGACGAGCAATCTGCGTTTCGCTGTGGCTACACTGGTCACACCTTCGCACTCTGCTAGATGCTTGAACTGCGCCATTCACATAAAAAGCCAACAAACATCTTTTTGGACATTCGAAGGGCTTTCGGTTCAATCGACAGAACTGCGCTCCAGGAATTCCTACCGTGGAAGTGTGCATGAGAAGTAATATGAGCATCCTGAAAGCAAATTACTGCCAAAACTTGAACAGAGTTAGGGTTTATGGCATCGTATCATCGATCTTCAGCACCTCAAGTGGGACGAGATAAGATGATCCAGCCTCCTTCATCCTATTCAACTTTGCAGTAGATGAGATCCTACAGTATGTCCTAATAGGCTGTGAATATGATGGTGTGGATTAGCTGCCGGGCATTCAACTTCGAGACATAGAGTAAGTAGACGATATCGCCTTAATCTGGGAAGCTTTACATGAAGCTCAAAACATTTTAAACAGACTAGAAACTCCAGTTTGTTAAGTTGATATGGCCTTTGCACCAACTAAGTCCAAGGTGCTGTTGCAAGACTGGCAGGACTCTGCGGCAGCTCTCACCCTTGACGGTGAGCCGTTGGAGGTAGTCGGGGGGTTTATTTACCTTGAGAGAAGTATCAGTGCAGATGGTCAACTAATCATGGCACACAGCTTGCGATGGTTAGGTCACGTACTCCGCATGCCAACTGACTGTTTGCCGTACCGGGTATTATATGCTGAGGCCACCAACAATTGGGTAAAATCGCGTGGTGGTCAACCAACAACGTAGTCAGGAAATATGAAGACCATAACTGCTTCACTGAGCAAAGTGGGTAGGTGTCGCCTGCCTGGATGGGGTCCTCGTGATCACTCAAACCGCTGGTTAGAGACATTATCCGAGATGGCGGAGTGTCGCAGTCAATGGCGTACCTGTATCCATACCATTTCTAGTTCTTCCGTTTAGTCTTCTTTTATTAATTTTCAAACTTCTTAGTAGCGTTTTCTTCTAGGATATTCCACGTCACCGTTGAGGTGAGCGGCGGCCTTAGCCATAATACCTTTTGGTCAGGCTCATGGCTGTTATGATGATGATGAATCTCTGATGAAATCACGAATCGCACACCAAAAGCTCAGATGGTGTCTGTCAACTAACGCCATCTGCGGTGTCGACATGATCTGTCTTTCTGCGAAAGGCCGAGTGTATGAAGCCGCTGTAAGGGCGGTCCTACTGTACGGCTCCGAAACCTAGTCCATCCGCGTGCAGGATGCTCATACAATATCCGTTTTCCAACGTCAGTGTCCACGAAACGTTGGTGGCGTGTGGTGGCAACCCCGTGTTAGCAATACCGAAGTTCGTCGGCGTGTCTTCGGGACGAACAGATTCAGTCGACCCTTGAGTATTCTGATCCCATCTCAGACTTTGTTGACTTATCTACATCTTACGAATGCCGACTCACCGTCTGTCACATCGTGTCTTGTTTGCGAGTGGCAGGTTAGGTAGGAAACTACAACCTGGTGACCAACGTATAACTTAAGTTCGAGGTACGAAGGAAATCACAATTAAGGTTGCTCCAGTAAGGTTCTCTCAGCTTTTCGGCTGTGATCCGAAAGACAATGAACACTTGGTTAAGGACGCTGTCTGATATAGCGAAGAACAGAGGTCAGTGGCATTTGTATTGTGATCTGTGTGCGTCGGTGTAATTTTCCATCTGTCTTTCTTTACATTTTTCTTCGTTTTACCTAGCACGATGTCTTTTTTTCCATATTGTGGCACGCCTGCCATTCCAAGTGGTTTTCATGTTATATATATACATATACTCTTTTTTGCTACACACATAAACTTAGTTATTACACTGTAACTTCGTGGACCAGTATCGGGACCAATGGCAGCCAGAGTCAATGTACTCACGGCTCAAAGCTAAGAATGACTGACTGATCAGTCGATACGCAAACCCTATGACACCAGCCATCAAATCATGTCCATGCGCCTGAGACTCGATCGAAGTGAATCTGTCATATTTGTTGGCGTGTATGGTCCAAATGTGTAACACCCATGATACAAAGGACTCGTTTTAAGACTGGCTGTCAGACACGGTTCACTTGAAGTCGATGTACGGCCGACTGTCTCCTACGGAGGACTTCAGAGCGCGGGTTGTGAGCGATTCAACAGCCTGGCTGGAAGCCCTCAGACTCCATGACATTGAGGCAGTCAATGAAAACGGCGACTATCTGCTCCACCCGTGTGCAACTCATGAGTTCGCCATCACAAACATTTGATTCCAGTTGGACGCCGGTGATACCGCGAGATGGACACATCAACGAATCGGCCACTACTATTTGCTAGATTACATGGTCGCGTGGCGCGTGGGGCTGAATACAACACAGATCATAAGCTAGTCAAGACCAACTTGTCTGTTCGTGTGTGCAAACATTTATTGTAGATCACCTGTACAGCAGCGAAAACTGAATGCTGCAAAGCTAGAAAACCCAAAGATGGGGACAAAGTGTGAGCGTGCAGCTTCCGTTCATCAGAAAGACGATCCCTTATCGGCCACTCCTGACGCCATGAGGAAACACCTCAAAGAGCAGACAGCGACACCAGTCATTGAAGCAGTTGGCATCTAGTGCCAGAAACTCCCGAGATGGTTCGACGAAAACGATGCTGTTACATTGAGCTTGATACGACAAAACAGTGCAGTGTTTGTTGTTTCTACAATAAACCCAAGCAATGAATACACAAGAGATACGTTCGAGAGTCTTTGTCGTCAATTCACCGAACGAAGTTAGAGAAGCAAAGGTGACTGATTTGAAAAATAAGGTGAGTTGGTGCAACGGTACACTGACCACCGATAGCATGGAATTTTAGTATTTGTTTAAAGCGGCTTTTAGACCAATCTAATGAAATGCCGACTGACAGAGATTCTGGCGCTTTGTAAATCCAGTACATCACGAATGTCTGGAACAAGCATCATGTTACGACCCGACCTGATAGAGAAAAGACAAGAGCAAACGCAAGACCGCGAGCAGTATCTCTATC
>LUCH01002478.1:7506-24792 GCA_013368495.1 Paragonimus heterotremus
AATAAATATTTCATAGTACGCAACAGTTTCTAATGATTATCGGGGAGGGTTTGAGGCAGGGGAGAAAAGCGCACGATGTGAATTGAGGTTATAGTGATGTTATATAAGGTGAACAAGGGGGATTTTTTTGAACGGTTTTTGTGGAGAGTTTTTGTACGTTGGTCAAATAAACACTCAATACTGGCTATCATTAGTTATAGCCTGAATGATTACCGATGAATATCGGTCTATTTTCGCCGGCTGCAGAATCCACTGACCACTGCTGACATGTTTTCTCATTTTTTCCCGGAACTTAATGAGATTATCATAACTTATCCCCAACTGGCTAAGTGCACGTTTATCCTGATTTCTCACGCGTTCTTAACAACTTCGATCATAGCTGAAGTCAAATGGACGGAACATCTACTGGTGTGGATGCATACTACACAGTTAGGCGATGTTTACAGCTCAAACCAACTGGACGGATCAGCTACCAATGTCTGCGCAAGACATATGAATTGAATAAACAAACGCGTTCAATAAAGTCAACGTATACTACACAATTCAGTGCATTTTGGTATAAAGCAAGGTGAACAGCCGTTTGCTAGTCACGTTTCCAAGAGTTCGTTCCCGCCGACTAATCAACTGGAGGTGTGACTGGAACTGCTGTTCGTTGACCGCATTTCGTCTGATTCCTGGGCAGACCGCCATGAAAGTTGTGATTATTATGTTGTTCCTGAACGCCCAGTGTAGCAAAATTGCAAAGGCTTCCTCTAGCGTAAAACGGGTATTTCCAAACATGGATTATTTTCGGACGGAATAGTGCCGCTCACACGGTTTACATTTCCGCCGATAGTCATTTGCACATCTCGCGACCTAAATCGAGTCCAGGAAAAATACAGAACAGTAGAAGGTTATCACCTTCCGATAGAATCTACAGCATCATATTCAGATGTTGAGCACACCGCAGTTACTGCGACAGCCCCAACCTCGCACACACCCGTCCGCGTGCTCTTTACAAAGTCTCGGTGTGCCATCCCGAATGCTAGACGGCTGTCAGACCACGGGTCATCTATGTGGCGTGATGTTAGTGACATTTCAGCGCCGGGCGAGTACACCACCCCAGGAAGGTATATTGTCCAGTGTGTTTGTACTCTGTGTTAAGAATACGCAGTTGCAGTCGTGGTACTCAGTGCCAGTTGAGTACCAACCTCGCCAACAGAAACGACATAGTCCACAGACATCGTCCAGTCGACTTAAAATATGATCAACGCCTTACTATGCATTATGCGTTCAAACTAGTATCTGCTCCGTCTAGTTGACCTGAGCTGTGATCAATGCCTAAGTGTGTGACATGCGTTCACATTAATATCTACTTCGTCCAGTTGGCTTAAACTATGCCAAGCTGTACTCCATGCTTGGACACTTATAGCTGCCCCGTCAATTTGCCCTACATTACGGGCTATGTCAAACTGTACTCCATGCTCAGACACTTACAACTTCTCCGTCCATTTGTTATACCTTTCGACTCATGCCAATCACATAGGTGAACGAGTGAAGTCACTGGGGGCGAAAACATGGGGATAGAATCTTCAATTATGTATTTGCTAACTGTGGAGGAATTTTCATACTACCTCCACTTTTTTCAGGCACGGAATGTAGCCTTCGGTTCTCATGTGGTATGCGTGTCTTCCCGGATGACTGAAACCGTGTATCAGATGAAGTGTTCATCATCATGTCCTTCATCACAACTGATATCTGCAAGAGATATGTGCACACATATATGAAGGGACTTACTTTCTTCAATTATATCAACAGGACAGTCGTTCCACTTGATGTTGATTCGCGTTTTCTTCAGCCTGTGTGCCAGCGGTACACTGTCAACGGACCGCCGTAAGTCGACATCTGTTGCGGGTGGTGTGCGCGATTTATTTCTTATAATCACTGGGGAAGTGCTAACAACGGCTGTAGTAGAGAGAACTGACAAAAATAAAGATTCGAGATGTGCACTTACCAGGCGACTGAGGTTGACGCTGTTCGCCGCAGAACGAACACTCATTCATGTCTGCTATTTCGATGCATTTCGAGTGATAAATCAGCTGATCGGCATCACACCAGTAGCTGTCCATCTGTACGGGGTCACCGCAGTGTCCACATGGCAATCTTGATCCAGGCTTTCTTACTGACCTCGGTTGCATACCACTTGCAGCTGAGCCCATGGGGAATTCGAATTAAGATAAGCCACTCTTGGCACGTTCCACCATCTTACTGGCAAAAGTAATCAGGCTGTTGAAGGAAGTCACTGCGGCGCGGCTGTTGCAGTCGTGCATTTTTTAAGTACATGATGTAATGTTTCATAGTGAAGGTTGACGTTGGCGCCAGCAAATGGCCTAAGATGCGGACCTACCAACTGTCGAATTGGCAAGTTTTACTCTGCCAGGAAATGTTTCCAAAACTCCGACAGAATGTGTATGCATTGAAACCGCATTATACGGCAAAAATTGCATTCACGTGTGCCCTCTACGCTATCCACGACGACAGTGTCACCATCTTGTTGCACACAAAGTTGCTATGTTCAAAGTGACTACTGGAGAACCGCTCATCTTGCACTCAGGTAATGTTTCGGAAGGCAGTCGTGGAGTCCATCCCTTCGGATGTTTTTGGACAAAGTTGCTTGCGAATGTGGTCTTTCTGTGACTAATGTTCTTCACGTACTGGTCAACATCCACAACCTTAAGACTGTCGCACCCGTATGACGTTGACACTTTCCACTCTCGCAACAGCCATTCACTGTGGATCCATACTTTCTGATTGGCGACGACTGGGAAGTCTCTTGCGTTTTCTAGCCCATTATTCGTTCGATTGCCAAGGTGGACAACATAGCTTGGCATTCACTTCGGCTTGATGTACAGCCAACTACACAACAGGTAATTCAGAAACTTCCTATCCGTCCGTTGGTTTATGAACAAACCACGTTTCAACCTACGATAAACAATGTAAGAGTGCAGCCCACCCTTCATCGTTGTCTGCCATAGCCATTCGGTGGAAGAGAAAACGGCCGCGAAAAGAATTTGTCTTTTAACAAATATGACGGACGAATTCTGCCCACTTTCAGGCTTATGTACGGCATCACGTACATGAAAGTAACACAATTAGATGTTGCAGCATAACACCACATGGGCTGCCCTCATTTGCGTAGCCGTCTTACCCATGGCAAATATTCTCACCGCAGTGTGATCGTCCACCATTTCACGAAAAGTTTCGAAAGGTCCACGTAGTGAAGCATACTTTCCACTGCGAGTGTACCCCTACATCGCGGGTCGGCCGTGACTCATATCATCTGTCACTAAAGACTGATATAATTTCCAACTTTCAGAGTATGAGGAAATACATAATGACATACCTGTGCCTGTTTGTCATGTAAGTTGCATCCACATTCATCACATGTGAGAAACGTCGGAATAGTTCAATCTGAATTCGCCGGGCGGAGCTGATCTACTTATATCTGTTGCCTTCATCCCGGATGATGCGCACCACGCCTATCGCACCACTCACCGACAGCCCCTCATCAAGGTTCTCCAACGTTTCGTGACCGACCTTACGCAATAAACTCACTTGACATTGCAGGTTTTAATTTGCGGCGGGTGTTTCCAACGTCAGCAGTTGTGATAAACTTTCCGTAAACATCCGCTACATACTGATTAATGTCGGCAATTGGTGCACTGAACCGGAACGAATTTATGTGTCCGTTCAATCCACCGACGGCGAGTCCACTATTTGTGGGATGGGACTCATATAGCAGACGACTGAGTGAGTGGTTAGGCTCCAACTCGAAAGAGCACACAACTGGACACGCAACTCGTCCGACCACATGAAATCGTGATCTGCAACATGTGTCGCGAGAACTGATTTGTTAAAACTGACTACAGTCAATCAACTAGACACGTCGCACATCCATGCACACACTCCTACGCCTTTCCTACTTTGTACAACGGTAGTCAATCTGCACGGTGGTTAGGGAAACCATGTCACTTCACCCTATCTTACTTCAAAGCAGTTTTCGACCTACGGTTCGTCCCACGGGCGTAAATAACGCCCGCCTCGTCCATGCACCTCGGAAGACACTTCTAAAGCTATGAGAAGGTGCGGAGTTCGCAATCCTCAAACATCTTCTTGAAAGTCACGATATAATCCAACTCCTGCAAATAAAAAATAAACCGGAAATATATTAACAAACAAATGATAGGCATTAACAAATAAATTAAAAATAACCCCCAGCATTCTGGTGTTAATGGTGTCACGCACAATGGGCCACAACAACAGCAGCCGTACCGATTTTCGAAAAACAATTAAGATAAGCCGGTTTAAATGAACGGTCAGTTAAAACAAACAGGGTGAGTCCATGACAGATTTCGATGATTTCCATTCCCGCACCAGATGCCGAACCATTATGACGAATTTTCTCAGGAAAATAGCTTTCCCTAACACGGCATCCAAGGAACTTACGGTCTGCGACTGGCATTTATAGTTCTCAACAGTATTATTATTTATCACGTAATTAGCAAACATACTCGTTATGGTCAACTATGTTAGAGTCACGAGCGCCACTTGTACTCTTTTCGTTTTGAACTTTTGCATGTACTGAAACATCTGTTTGAATGAGTAGCTGTACCGACAACTACTCCGCGCGCCCGAATGTACGACATCAAGGTCTGCACGCTTGTCGCTCCGCTCTGACATCGTTTCGTCTTGGTATCCGTTTACTCTCGCGTTGATCTCGCAGGTCAGCAATATGCTCTTTGTCCACCCGTGTTATTTTCAACCGGCCGTTTTCGGTTTGCTCGATTCTAAACGTCTCATTGATTTTTTTTATAAAGAATACAAATCATCGGATCGTGCAACAAATTCCTTTTAAATCTCAGCCTCGAATCTGGGAATCGAGGGGCGCCTAATCCTATTGACCTATCGGTGCTTGATAGGTGTGATTTGCAGGCTGACAAGAATGCATTTACTGCCGACACCGTGCGTTGAAATAATGGTCTAAGGGTAGAGAAGATGAAACCAGGAATGATACAATCCTTAGTTTCCTTGACAAGGAAAAATAGAATCGTACCCTGAACCAGTACGAAGTAGGACAAAGATTATTCCAGCGTATGGTCAGTTCCCTCTATGTTTGAGACCACCATAATCTTACGAGCAATTTCTCCCACGAATAGACTATCCGGCTGATAAAAACGTTAAACTGAATGGCCATTCCTTGTCAGGTTATTTCGGCTGTAAGGCCACGACCTCTTAAGCCTCGACCATGTTGCATCGCAAACAAAATTTTACAGAAATTATGCCAGCGTGATGGCCATTTTGTACATTTCGATAAGGCCCTCACTTGCAGTCCGCCTTTCGGGAGAAAATAGGCTAAGCTACCTTATTTGGTCCTAGTAGGTTGGTTCTTCCACACTGCATACCGTGCGTGCAAAAATTCGCGTGCTTTTCCGGGGACGGCGATGAACTTTCTGAGACGAGGTGACCAGGCTTGGGTGCGGTGCTCCCAGTATGGGGGAGATATGGCCGAATAAAACAAAATGAACACTGCTGGACGTGAGTCAAAAGTCGTGAGTTTCAGTCGGTGTAACGCTCACCATTCTACTGTCGCAGCCGCGGTCTGTTGAGTAGACACAGTGAACGTATTTGTAGCCTTAAGTCTTGAGACTTTTGTTTGTCTCTTCGTTGCTAGCTTGATTTTCTGTCCAAACGCGTCTCATTGGTATCTAGGTTTCGGCTGCAGAATGTTTGAGAGGTAGGAGCTGTTCAGAACTTTCGATGATGAGTCCTACTGTAGTGTCTATTAGATGAGTTTAACAATTTCCTCTAATGAGGCATTTGAGTCCGACGCACTCCTTACAAATTGTACATAATCCGAAGAAATATATCATGGCTCGACTAGTTTGTCGGTCAAGTCAGTTACTTGTGCCATGAAGAGTGGCATTTCGATTACCATTATCTACCGGATATACTGTCAGGAAAACCGGTTCAACATATAATTCAGGTGTGTAACTAACCAACAAAGCGGCGGTGTAGCTTTCATTGGAAATTAATTTGGTATTCAACTTACCAAGCAATGCAGACGCAACGTGTTCGAAAATTACAAATTCAGTTATATCTCTCAAACCACGCAAAATTGGGCGTTTCTGCACGATGCTACCATGACTTCCACTGCAAAAATTCCGATAGGGAGATGGTCAGAAAGTAGAATTGGTTGAGAAAGTAAACATGGTGTTTTTATCAAAAAAAGTGTCAACACATTTTTCTCAACGAAGGTGCAAATATAAACATATTTTAGGTATAGCTGATTTTTCTCATTATAGCACAAGTACCATACTTGATAAAATCCATAAATTTGGGTCGTAGTATGCATTTTAATGCTTCATGAAAAATGTGAAAATCTCTTTTCTCTTTTAAATGGCTGTTTCTAACTAGTTTCGGTCTTAAATCACCATACCGACAAATTTCACAAATGCTCAATATGGTGTTACTACCAGCTTTTTTATTCGCTTTGATTTTTTTGGAGAGCTCGCGCTGGTGGTAAACAAAGAGTTTTAGGACCTTTCCGACAGGAAATCATCAAAGCGTAAAGACGTGAGTTTAACTCGCAACACTGAGTGATTAGCGGATATGCATAGTTTCACGATGGCTAGCAATAAATTTGAGCCGGCTCACGTAGGATCAACTACGTAGAATGTTAGAGTCGTTCCGTTCGATAAGAAAATATTTATCAAGTTTTTGAAAGGTCGACCTATAACGTCATCCGCAGACACTGGTAACGGGGCCAAGTAGGGAAGAAATGCCATCCATGAATATCAAAAATGAAGACGCGCCAAGAAACCATTCAGGGGTTAACACACCAAAGTTAGATATGTATCTGGAGAACGATCATTAATGCGCACTCCACTCGGACGGGAAACATGCTATGGCCTTTGACACTAAAAGAGAATGCCGTGCGCTCCACCTTGTACGAGCTTAGCCACTAAAACGATCCTGGTGATCAAGTCCCCTCACGAGCTCAGAGCTTATGATGCCATTTTCATTGCCACAATCAGGCGTTTTAGTTTACCGATTGGCAATTAGCAGCCAAGTTCTGATGTGCTAATGAACCTTGCGGAAACCATGCCGCGCAATGATAAACAAACATGATATCTGTAGCGAGTCTTAAGAGAGCGCCTTCAAGAGTTTTGAGATGCCTGATAACGGGAAATTCGTTCTGTGACCACTCGAAAGATTTCAATGACGGTCCTTGGAAATTGCCGTGCTCTTCACAAACTTCCAACCGCTTGTACTAGTTTTTCAGTGTTTATTAGCGTGAATTATGGCCGAAAGGGGTCATCCAAATGTCCAGCTCCTTCCTGCAATTCCTATAGGAAATATACCCTAACAGTGGGGTGAGCTGTCTTGAAGGCACGTGAGTTTAATCGAAGTCGCGGCTGATAAAGCATCACCCATTTCATTACAGCAAACCTTATTGACAGAGGGAATCTGAGGAACTGTGGTCAACTGAGCAAAAGATTTCGGCCAAATTCAGCGAGGACATCGGAAACTCGGGTAACATTCCCAGCTGGGTCTGAGTGGTCCAGGGTCGGGGACACCCTGGCCCTAGCCTTACAAGTTGATGAAACGAACTGGAAGTGACAATTCTGGTCGAAAATAAGCAGTTCGATTAGCGACTGCGCGAAAGGTCGACGGTCTCCACGACTTAGCGAGGCAAAGATTCCTTACAGGTGAGTGAGCTTTCTGGTTAGTTTTAAGTTTAGACCACTATCAACACGTACAGTCATTCGGTTACTTAAGTTTCCAGGTGCCACTGCATAGTTAGTATAGTGGCTTGAGCCGCAAGAGTGTAAGAGTATGTTGATCTTGAATTTTTCAGCAGGATATTTAAGATAACCTTGTGATGCTTTACTCATTGTTTACAGAAGCTGAAAGACCAGGAGCGGAAATTTGTTACCTTACACCTTGCGATGCTGTTGGCGATACGACTGTTTAGTGTGGAGTGCGGGGACATCCTCGGTTGGAATGGTCCTTCTTGAGACCGCGTGAGCGCATATGATTGAAGCTTGATAAAAATTAGGCAGTATGTTCAGTTGGAGCAACAAGTAGCCTGATGTCAGTGTATAATCGAGTGTATGAAATTAAGAGAACCAAGGCAAACAAGTAGGAAATACGTGGAGTATATCTTATAATTTAACCACTTCGGTCTTGTGTAGAAATGGTTTGCATCAGTTTCCAACTTCGTTGAAGTTCAGTGAAGTGGTTCTGTGACACTGTTTCAAATTTATGCGCAGCTGTCTGCTTGCCTGTTTTTATCCAGTCGCTAACGATTTCACAACGCTCTCAATAAAGTACGGAGCTCCTACTGCTACAAACGTCGTCACAGCTTCGATCTCCCCGCAGTCGCCCACATGCAATTCTCCAAGCATCCATGCTTTTGAATTACGGATTATTATAACTGATCGATAACATGCCTCATGTTCAAAAGATAAGTGAAATCTAGAAAACGCCATCACATCCAACATAGAACTCGCTGAGAAATGCGCCTGGTTTTACAGATATTCTCCAACCAAGATCTGCCGTAAATTTGTGATGTACTTAACATTAGTGAATGGTTAATCTGCATATTATTCACAGCTATTCTCATGAGTGCTAACACTGCCGATGGCTCATACGGGTGTTAAGCACGTGGTCACTGTTGTTATAAGATGCGAATGCAAGCACGCCGCTGATATTCCTCATCTTGCTTCTCTTTTGGAATTCTCACATACTGTTCGGTGCATCCAAGTGACGTTCTTTCAAAAGTGTCCAGGGAAGCGGCTATGCAGACAGGTTTTTGTTCACTCAATCTACCTTCAGGGGAATGGTACCCAACAACATAAAATCAGCGGGTATCTTCGCTGTCTTAGAGGGAGGCGAGTGAAACCATTTTAATGGATATTGTCCAGTGGCCTTGCTACCCATCGCCTCCAAAATACTAGAAACCTTCGTGTATGCTTGCTTCGTGTCTTCATTCTCATGACTTCTTCAGTTTACAGCAAAATTTTACCAGAGGACGATCGTGCAGCACGGGTTTTTGTTGAACACGAAAGAACTGCATACCTAAAATTTGCCAGGACTTTTGAGCGCGCGAATCACACTGTACTGCTTGATAATATGTACTGTTGGTGAGCAAAAGATAGCGTCGTTCAATGGGTGGAGTTTTGCCTACTCACTTGGCTATATCTTCTGCGGGTGAATTATCCGCCTCCTAGTTGCCAGGAGACCACAGCGGCGTTCCCCAACGTTCTAACCTTGGTTTGCTCCTGTTTCCCCATCCTCTTGAATGATCACACTTTGACCTTGCCTCCTGTGTTGCTGTTTGCAAATGAAGTCAAGCTCTAGCTGCTGCGAGCACCTTGGATGATGCAGCCATCCCACATGATGATGTAAGTGTTCCGTCTGGCTGCTTCCATGCGAACAAGTTTGTTTTCACTGTTAGAAAACGCAAGATTACGCATGTTAGCGACTCGAAAAATATCGCCTGCTATCCAGATGACACACTTCTTCATCCAGCGTTGGCTGGAAAGGATCTCTCTAGGTCGGTTTGTCATACTCTTTTAAGCACACCTAACGTCGTAGTGAATGCATAAAAGACCAGTAAGGCCTTGGGCTTGCTCAGTAGACTTTTCCGTCAGTTTAATCCTCGGTACTTTGACCCCCTATTCAACGAATTTATCCCATCGCACCTTCAGAATTGAACTGTGATTTGTTTACATTTTCTTCGATGGGGTAAAAGGTCAGCCGGAAGTACGTAGCGATGTCCACGAAGACCGATATGAGCGCTCAAGCTGAGTCCTGTGAAGTTGAGTTGACAACTCGGGATCTGTACTCTTTAAAATTCCGCCGGCTCAGGGTCCGACTGGGCGTTCAGGTAATTCCATGTCCAGCATGGCTCGGAATAATACATTGAGGACCATCTTATCAAAGTAGGAATGCAACAGGATTGGTTGGATATTTGTCAGTGGTTCTCCTAAATACGAGTTCGTAAGATGCGGGATGCTCTTCCAGACTGTATTCTGTCCGCAGTTCTCGTTTTCTTTCAAGGCTCGCCCTGATAACTGGCTCTTGTTTGAAAAAGATTGACCATACAGCATAAGATGTCCTATGCGCTGATACTCCGTTTGCATCTCACCTGTTACTACAGTGCGGTCGATTCAACCAGTATATAGCGAGCAGACCCTGCAACAGTGGCAAAGACAACGGGCGCAAAAAATAAGGTGGGGAGTTTTGAAACTCAGGGACGAGCTTTCGGGTGATGTAACATGAATCATACGTAGCCGTAGGAAGTTGAGCGACAGACAGAATGGATGTTGATGAGTACATTTAAACTTGCTAGGAAACCGAAACTGTTGACGGGACACGTAGTAGAAAAGAAAATGGAACGAATTCATGGGAGATTTTAGAAATTGAAGAAGAATGCTGGGGGAGAAACAAATTGATATACCTTTGTTTTTTGTCGCTCATCATCAGGTTTGTTTGATGATAGCCTGGGCAAGCTGTAGACCTAGCTGTAGACTCGGGCGATGCATGACTTGGAATCCACTAGCACCATACACCCTATGATCTATCTCATGCAAGTGATTCACGAATTCACTTACAGCAATGCCAGTTTCAAAGGTAAACAACCACTCGAAAGTACGTTCACTGATGTGCGTTTTCAGATGCCTTGATGTACGGCTAGCAAAAACTATAGACGGGGCCACCTTTCATATATTTTTTGGAGATCAACGCAACCGGGTTCTTCCTTGCTGAGGTCGGCGGCTGGTTAGCTCCCATGAAGAACAAGACCATGTCAGGCTTAATTAACCCACCGACTGCAGGTACAGAACTTCATCTGATTGAAACCGAATTGTCGTCACGTTTAGATGAAAATCAAGGGTGTAAATTTTTTGATGAAACAGCCATCATATATGGCTCGGGCTGTACGATCTTCCACGAAGACTTTGAGCAATGCGTAGCAATAAACCAACAATGTCGAGTGGTCAAAGCAAGATTTGTTGGCAGTGCCACGATAGTATTGAACAAATGATCAATGTTATCAAGTAGACAACCTCAGCAGTTCCGATCAACGGATCGTTTCCAGGAGATAGTTACAATTTCATGACAAATAGGCTAAGGATGAACTACAAGCATATAACGCGACATTCAAACCCAACAGAGTTCTTTAGAGTAGTCGACAGGTGCAAAAATCGACAGGGACCAGCCGAGCTCTTAAAAGTGATGCACGCACCACTTAAGCAAAGCATAAAGAGCGACCAGTGGCTATTCGCACAACTGTCAATTGACGCGATAAAATAGAACATCTAGGTCAAGGCCAAACAACGGCCAAAAACAGGGGCGGTAGAATGTAAAGGGGTAACCGTTTTGCGGGGATTGGAATGAGTCGGATTTTCACACGACTGTGGCGTCGAACTTCGATACACTGGCCAAATGACCCGGAGTGTTATTCAGTTAAAAGAAATAGGTCATAGTTTTTACGTGAAGTTTCACCAAGAAGCTTTTCTGCATTATTGGGCTCATTGACTGTGACAATTTTGCGGGCCATGTAAAAGCGAGCACGAAGAAAGCCACGTTTTAGGAAGTTGAGGAAAATAAGATAAAAATATCAATCTGACTTAGATGACATGTGATACACGCCCAGCCAGCACACAGGATTTTCTTAGGTCGGTCCAGTGTTCCGCGGGACGGCAGCAGAAAATAGTGCTTACACATTTATTCTTCTGGCCCTCTGATAGCTTCTTGTAAACTGCGGCATTTAATACGCAACTAAAATGATGGTCACTTCTTACGAAGGCTTTAGATGACTTTCACTGGAAATGTGTGATAAAATGCATGTCAGTTTAAACACATCCAGCATAGAATAGTCGCCAGCGTATATAACGGCTGTTATTCCTGTTACTGCAAAAAGCCACCTAACAATTACATCACAATGGAAGACTCGCTGACGGTTAGAAAGCGCATTCATGGCCAGGGGTAGTTACTAAGTCACTACACATGAATGGACTCCAAAATTGTATCCAACTTCTATAAGTGACAACTTAAAATGTTCTAAAAACGACTGCCGAAAGTAACTGCATATATTAAGGTCATAGATTGAAGAGTTAAATTCTGTGCTCCTGGAATTGAAAACGGTGAGACCTGTTTGCTAGGAGATTCCCCAAGCTCAAAACAGAGTCTCTATTAAAACTTTCGATGGCCTTTGTGGATGGTATCAAAATGATGAACGAAAAGTAAGAGGATCATGAATTATCCATAAAGACGATAACGTGTTTTAACACAAATGGAGCATATGTGAAGTGATTATCCAGATAAAGCCTTGAGAATTGTCAGGGATTACGGCGTAATCAATTTGATGGAGGCGCTGATAGGAAATAGCTTGTAAACGAAATCAACTGGAGGAGCGTTAACGACAAATTCTTGCGTAAACCCCATTTATCTCGCAAATTATCGCTGATAATTCTGTCTATAGACTAACACTGACGCTGCATCAAATTTTATAAGGTGCCTGAGGCTTCGCGTGTCGTCGTATAAAGACATCCAGGAGGAAGTGCGGAGAAGAATTCAGAGAGTCATAGAAAGACATGCTGGGCTGCGGAGGAACTAGTCATTCCGGCCCAATGATGCGCAGCGAAACGAACGTGAATATTCCCATTCATATCCTTGAAACTACATTTTTCAACGGGAACATTAACAAGAATCCATGTCGCATTGCACGAAATTGCTTTCAGTTGTTTCTCGTTAGGTCAGGAGATTGTTATTTTACTGGTAACGTACAGAGTACTTTGTCATATGTAATCACCGATGACACGGTATCAAATATTACGCACGCGCCGAACTGGACCCAAAATGTTTTATAACAATTTCCCGGGCGACCGGATATATTACTAGGACTTCACAGGACACATGCATGACGCTCATAAGACAGTCATAGGACGATCCTGTTGGTTGAGCGCTTATAGAGAGTCATTCATATTCCTAAGCAACATAAATCCAAGGGAGGCAATTCTGTTGCCACTTTCAGTTTCCATGAGGAATCTGACGTTCTTGTGCAGGAGTTCACTTAGTCACGCAACCGCTTCACTTTAGCCCGCATTTTTCGCCACTGTTGCCACAACTGCCCACTATTTAGCGTCTACGTAGATTTCGCCGTACTACTAGATGAGGATAAAAAAATATCTGGCCAAGAAGCGACTGTCGCTACCCTTTCGGCAGGCACTTATAGGTCCACAAGAATGTCGAACGAGATGTTGATTCAGCTGGGAATTGTGGCTGGGAGGAGGAAGATGTATTAGCACCCATTAGCACTGCATTAACACCTCCGTGTAAAGTCTATTTCAGGTCGCACCAACATGATGCAATACAAGCTTGGAGCTCTCGTCTCGTAGAGATCAATAACTTGCTGGAGTGGTTCAAGAGATGTGAGGCTGCTTTCAGAGTTAATGACGTCAACTATGAAAAGATACTCAAACTTATGAACCTTCTATCGCCGGAAAGGTGCAGGGGAAAAAAGGGGATTTAAGTGGTGTTCCGAATGGTATTTTCGGATCTTGAAAGATTAGAAGTCCTGGAACGGGATACGAATATGCAGGCAACCTTCTCAGCTGTCCCAAACTGGTTGGCTAAAATCACGCGCGTCGTTCAAATTTCTGGCACGAGAGGGTCTTATTTATTTACTATCAGAACTGAACATTTGAAGTGAACTAGGTTTTTGACAAAAACCATTCAGTTACTCTGCCACCCGAAATATACCAGGAACTGCCCAATATACTGGCACAGTCACGCGTGGAGGATTCCATCACCTTGACGGTATAAGCGGAGTTCACGCAGCCCCTATTTGAAAATCAGCCATTTATCAACGACATTCGAAGGTGTAGGTTTGCACTGGGTAAGAAGTGCCCCAGGGCTTCTCGGTTAACGATGACGAAAAGGACTCAGGTGAGACACCGTGCTAGTTACTCCATCGTAGCTCTAGTAAGATTCACTGGACGTCGGTTCCAAACATTATTCCCAGATGCCTCTCATTGCCTTTAGTTTGCCTAAAAAATGGTACACTAAAACTAGTGATTGAGCCTTATAATTTCTAGCTTTTTCCTTGTAATGGAGTTCCGTAATGTCCAGGATTACCAACCCATCATCTAGTAGCGTTGCTGATAATATAGTGATCGGTTCCCAGCTGAATGAGCTTCCATGCGGTAACCATAGGTGCCCTCTGGAAGTGGGGCAGACCGGTATCTGCTGTAACACGTGCAAAGTTTGGTCTCATCCGAAGGGCAGTAAACTAGAAGACCATGCTTATATGCTGCATGCGGAACAGGCGACTCTGAAATAGGCATGCCCTGATTGTATCGTTTGTATCTTTGGGCATAAGCGTCTAGACAATCCAGTCGCAACATCGTTAGACCCGGAGAAGTATTTTCACGAGTGACCATAGAATATTTGAAACGTCGTCTTTACCTAAACTTGTAGATGATAAATCAATGCAACATCTCATCCTGGGACTGAATATGTCGAACAGACGAACGGCCTTCATTCCTGTGCGTAGATCAAACGTTGTGAACCATGACACTTCCCCATGATTAATGGCAGTTTATGTTTTCTCAATGCATTCGTGGAAAATTTGCTCAGAGGTGCGCGATCATCACAGATAATTACACGCGACGTGAAGCAAATAATGGACATATAACAAGACAAACATGAAATCTGTCGACAAACGAAGACGTAATCAGAGGGAAAATAGTCACAGTTTACGACGTTTGATTTGTACACAAAGAAGGTGTGTAGTTTGCCTGTTCCACAGATTCAGTCCAAAAATTGGATGTTACATTAACTTATCATTTACAAGCTCAGGTAAAGACGACGTTTCAGATATTTCAAGGTCACGTCGGGAAGTACCCGCAACTGCATCTCCGAAGGATTTTGCCGTTATTTACGTAACGTAGGTAGGAAAAAATTTGAACTAATTCAGTTTCAGCAAGAGAGGACGGCAAGTTCCAAAATCTGGGAAAGAACTGGGCAGACTCCAGCGCGGGGTCTCGTCGATTGCTCGAGGACAAAAAGTATGGCGCTCTCCTTCATCGCTCCGCCAATATTGGGTTTTGGAGCGTCCGTTTGTCGTTAAAATTTTCTCTGCACAACAGATGCTCTTGGGAATAAGGAAAAGGGCGTAATATCATCCGTTAAATGAGAAAATGTGAAGTTATCACGTGTAATATGAATATTAATATGGATATCGCACTTTAGACGGAAACTGTACGCAATATTAATATTTTCGTGTTATTATCAATAGATTATAATATTGGCAAGTAACTGTTATAATATTCCGCGATGAGTGTGTAACCAACAGCTGCTTCTAGAACAATTATCACGTGATACTCAAAACTCCGTACAAAGTTTCCACATCAGTTTGTTTTACAGAGTCCATGTTTAAGCTAGAGTCTATATTTCGTGGACCACAACAGTTATTAATAGCTGACGAGGTGGGCTTCGATGCATGGGAGACAACACACGATATGAATTGAGGTTTCAATGGGTTTCTTATGCATTTTTGACGTCAGTTTGTTTTGTAGAGAGCCTGATTGATTACCAACGTCAACGAGTAAATACGAATGGGCATACATAAATATGTAAAAAAAATAGTACATGTGAACTCAAGTCCTATATTTGTTTTTCCTTTTGTTCTAAGTACAACTCCATATAAGTGACGCGGTTGAATACAATGATGCGGTTTAATGAGGACGCAGTGAATCAGATGACAAATGGGATGGGAGTAAATAATGGATATGCAGTAACCAGTTTCAGACGAACAATTTTAGATGATAATCTGATGGTGGGGACGGGTACATTCGTTATATATGCTGCTGATGGCTAAATGTTCTCCGGACCACATTCAAAAGTTTCATCGGAAAATGAACAAAGTCTGAAGATTGACATTATTTTTGATGATGTAGGGAATCTGACCCAGCCCTTCTTAAAACGCTGAATGTTGATACTGGCTCGGATTTCATTCGGTAGTCTATTCCAAATATTGGAGTATTTTACAACAAGGAAGTTGGTTCGTATCATTTTTCGAACCAAGGGGGTTGACAAACTGAAACCCTTATTTCTGAGACTATACTGGGAGCTGGGTTGGAGATGAACTGCGAACGCTGTGGTGATGGCGTCTGAGTGTGTCAGTTTATACAGAAGTATGGGATTCAACTTCGGTCGTCTTAACCAAAGTGCATCAGTACCAAGCGTTTGACGACGTTCACTATAGGTGAGTTAGGATAAATATCCTATTAAGCTTTTGGTAAATGCTCGTTGGAGATTTCCTGAAACAATTCTATCGGATTCGCGGAAGTGGCAGTAAATGAAGGTGCAATACTCAAGTTGATGTCGGACATCTATTTTGTAAACAACCAGTTTCGCATCCGGTAGACCAAATGTCTTTTTGATACGGCCTACTGTCCTTTCGGTTTTGCTACCTGAAAGCCTACACGTTCGCAAAAATTAAACGAGTTTGAATGACCATCTGGTGAGACATACCTATTGGGTATTTTACAGCAGTAAGTGATAATGTTCGGGTTGTTTGCCGAGATCGTCATGAGCCATGTTTTGCACCACGACCCCAATGATGTTAGGTCATGTCATATATTTTGGAGACACGAGGTGAGGTTGCTTGGCTGGCGAAATATGTAAACGATTTTGATAACGTCAGCAAACAGAAAGGGTTTGCCATGTTAAGTAACATCGCATACGTCATTTATATACATGAGGAAGTTCAACGGCTGTAGGACGCTTCCTTTAATCACCCCGCTAGTTTGTCAGCCTCTTCGCAGCAAGGATTCTACCCTGTACATACGAATCGACGCGTTTTGACTTCATGGGAGCCAAGATCTCGAAAGAGAAAGTGCAGTGTTTGATAAATGCCTCGGTTGCCACTTTCGGGTCTGATGTAAGAAAAAAATTCCAATCCAAAGTTCTTAATAAGGAGAAGAACATAGCGCAGCCGATGTATCTGATCGGACGGTAGAATACAGTTGTCGGTTTGAAAACTGTATTGAGACCAAACTGACACTTGACGATATTATGGTCACTTCCTGGAAACTTTTCCAGAACGGATATCTCTGCAGATGAGATGTTTGCGGTTAACATGAGATCCGGAATATGTCTGTCTGGTGGACGCTGAGACATGTTGTTTCCATCCATTCAGTTGAATACATGAAAGAAAGTCAGTTTGCTTTGCAG